>JAQRGC012299632.1:0-14291 GCA_028659135.1 Plantago lanceolata | reverse complement strand
ACTTGGACTTTTGGCGAATTAAAACGATGAAATGACTTTTTTGCCCCTGGTCAAAATTCAGTTTTTTTAGTTGACCAAACAATAAGAATTTCTGTTTATTACAATTTTACCCCAATATTTTTCAATATTACAAAATTATCACCAAATATTTTATATTTAAGTCTCATAACTTCTCAAAATTTCAAATTGACCTAAAATCTCATTTTAAATTAGTCCCTAACAAAATAAATATTCCAAAACAAGTCCAAAAACTTATTTTAAAAAAATAAATTAATTTTTTTTTTAAAACTTTTTTTTTCTATTTTCACCGGATTTCGGTGATGGAGTTTGGAGAAGAAGAATAGGAAAAAAAAAGAAAAGAAAAAGAAAAAAGAAAAAAGAAAAAGGAAAATAAAATTCCAAAATTAGTTAAGGGCCTGTTTGTTTGGAAGAAATCGAATAAGGCCGCGTTTCTTGGTCAACGGAGGTGAGAGAAAATGGGTTCCGATGTAATTAAAATTTAAGTTGTCCCTTATATGAAAAGTGGGTATCTAATAGGGGTGGTATATGTAATTAACCCAAAAAAATATGAAGAAGGAGTCGTCGGATTCATGACAATTATTGCTCCTCCATTAGCATCAATCAGACATTCAGACTTCTTGCTATTCCTTGTTTTCTTAAAATCACCTTACATCACATGGATGTTAAAGGAGCTTTCCTAGATGGACTTATTGATACATATCTTTCCCATATTAGTGGAAAGATCGATCTTTTAGTAGGCTATCTTCACTTTATATAGTGTTGATATTTTAAATACCCTTAAGAAACTATATATGATATATAATTCTATTAATTTGTGGCTATGTCACTTTAAAGAGTGTTGGTATACTATATATCCAATCGAGAAACTATATGAAGTGTTGTGTTGTATTTATTCATAACTGGGTAAGTATCGAATTATAGGGGATGTGATATTCTTTTAATTTTGGACACGCACTACTATATGAAGTGATGTGCTTTAACTATAACAATGTTGGAACTCTTAATATGGATAAATATGACATTCACCACCTAAATTGAATCAACCTGAATCCGAATTAATTCCATTCAAAACTAGCTTGAAGAACTACAATTCGAATAAAACCCGAACTCGTACTAAACCGATCCGGATGGAGGCAACTCCGAAGTGACATGAAGTTTTATAATCCGCATTAATTCTGAAAACGAACAAGACCCGAAATTCGAACATCATCCGATCCAACCCGACCCAATCCAAACGATCCAAACGATCTGTTTGCCAGGTCTAAAAACTACTCCTTCCATAATTACAGCTCCTTTAATAATGGTACTAGTAATGTAGTTACCGCCTTTTAAACTTTGAAGTGGTGAGAGAAAAGTAGAGAGAGGGGGTTAAACTTGTCAAATAAAAGTATAGATTGCTGGTAAAATGTTTTCCAAATAGGACAGTGAGAGGTTTTTACTTTTTAGTAGACTTTAGTCAATTTTACCTTTTCTTTTAGAGAGAGAAAGCAGTAACTAAGAAAGAAATACACTATCCAACAGGCAAAAATGGACCAGACTGTGAGGAGGAGGATGAGGGGCAGACCACGTAAGCTAGACTCTCCGGCGGCTGAGCCACCAGGAGTTGTCCGCCGCAGCCTCCGCCCTAGAAACCTAAAGTGCGTCTTGGATCTCGACGATTACTTCGACGACGACGATGAGCTTTTCGAAGACGATTTTGAAGACCACAATCGTAAGAAGAAGAAGCTCCACCATCTCCTCAAGTACGGCGCCACCGACGAGCCGAAGCCGAAGCACCGCCGTGCTCGCCACGTTGACCTAGGGTACGAATCGCCGGAGATCTCCGACGAGGACCGGCGGCCGTCGAAGAAAGGGAAAGTCTACGAAAGTGAGGGAGAGGATGTGTACCGTGCAGAAAGCACTTGCAATGAAGATGAAGAAGATGAGGTGAATTGAAGTGATTGTTTGTTTGATTTTTTTATTAATAATCAATCGATTTGATGCTTCTTTCTCACATCACATGTGTGTCTCTGATTTGAATTGACTCTAGATAGATACTGTACTGCATATGTCCATGTGTTCCAGACATAGTTTATTCTGCTTATAGACTAGGGGAGAATATATTATTCACTTCACTGCATTTACTACTACTACTACTACTAGTGTTATTGATCTCTACTTGACTTTTCATGGGTGATTGATTAAGCTGGTTTTCGCAGGTTAGAGATACAAAGCCGGACCGCAGAGAAACCGAAAATTGCTCACAACAAGGTGTGCTTTCCCCATTCATTTGTTATTATGATGATACTTAAAAGCATAGTGGTTCTGTTGTTTCTGTTCTTCGTGATAGTGGTGAACTTATTGTGATTATATGTTTGCAGGGACACCGTTGCCTGACAGGAAAACCTTGGAGTTGATTATGGATAAGCTTCAAAAGTATGTTTCAGATACTATGTGGTGAACATTCAAAATGCGGTATGAATGCACTTATTGATGTACTTTGTCTTATTTGTACAGGAAAGATATTTATGGTGTTTATGCTGAACCGGCTGATCCCGAAGAGGTAATGAGAAGTTATTGTCGATATGCATTAGCGGTGGTACTATTCAGTATTTGAATTTTGTAGTTTTTGTTGTCTGTTTAGCTTCCAGATTACTATGACAGAATTAAGAACCCGATGGACTTTGCCACTGTGAGGAAAAAGCTGAGTAATGGAGCATATGCCACCTTGGAACAATTTGAGGTGGGTGTTGGCTTTTCCTGTTCGTTTGGTTTCTTTATGTCGAATGGAGGATGTTTTGCATTCTTCCTTTCTTATTTGTTTTTTGGTTTCGACCATAATAAGTTCAATAAGTTTTACCCCATTACTGTCCTTTGTCTGTTTTGTTCCGTATATTACTCTCTACCTCAATCCTCTCTTTGTCCATTTCTGATCTTTTGTGTATCTGGTTATTCCATATGCGAAATGATACATTGAGTTGGCCATTAATGCGTTGGCTCCCACTGCTGCGAATATACTTCATAGTTCATAGTGTTGCAATAATGAATAATGTGCCTGCATTTTTCGACTGGCAAACCGAAACTTGTATTATCCTAGACAATACATGAAAAGGTTTTGATTTTTCAGATGAATTCGTAAGACCGATCCATAAGTCAATCCTTGTAATGAAGACAAGAAATTTGAAGTGAAGTTTTGGCATTCATAAAAAACAACCCGAGAACCTTACCCACGCAATGAAGACAATAGATTGTTAAATGAATGATTTGTCAAGTGAAAGCCTTGAAAACGTGAACTTAGTGAAAGCTTCACTCCTGAAAAATTCCACTAATTCTTTTGACCAGTGTGCTAATAAAGTTTCAGAATGTGAATTTACAACGGTATAATCATTTTTTGGTTGTCTGCTGCAAGTTCCCTGAAATTATTAAGAGTTCACTATCCGATCCCTGCTAGAATTCAGATATTTTCATAATAGCGAATTTTAGATTGCTCACTTAAGGTAACTTGTTCTGCCAGACTCTATTAGTTCGAGCTTTGATACCATATTGAAGTTGGGCCAATAACACCTTAAAAGGCCTTTTAAGGTGTTATTGACCCAACTTCAATAGGGTATCGGAGCCAGGTTGATGATGGGTGCCCCAGCCGATGATAATTCCGGCTAGCCCAAATGAGGCATTTATGATTCCACGTGTAGAGCCGACTAACCGCGGCCTACTCGTGAGGGGGCGTGTCAGAATATCCCACATCACTAGTCAAAGCCAATATTAACACATATAAGTTGGATAACCTTATCACCTTAACAAGGCCTTTTAAGGTGTTATTGGCCCAACTTCAATATGGCTAGTACTTGCTCCATTTTTTTTAGTGTCTTCCTAAGTGATAAAAAAAATACGGAACTTAAGTATTAATATATTGAAGAAGTGATTTGTATGGGTATTTAATTGTAAGTGGGTGATGAAGTGAGAGAGAGTGATAAAGGATAGAGAAATAATAAATAATTGATGAGTGGAGTAAAAACTTCCCATTTTTGGGGTTAGGAAGATTGTAATGTAACGCTAAAAAAGGGAAGTACGAAGATTTTAATGGAATTCTCAAGTTTGGTAACCTCTAGGCAATATAACCTTGGCCTGCATGTTTAATTTCTATTTCTTGAGTTAGCCTTACTAAATGTAAAATTATGAATTCGGAAAAAATACAATTCAACTAATTTATTCTAGTGCAATTTACCTAATGCAGCAAATATTATTTGACTGCTTCATTCTCTGATAGCATTCTTATGGCAATGAAACGAAGTCTTTATTATGATCATAATGTCTGGTGGTAAAATAAAGATTGGCCTTGCCCTCGCTAAGCAGCTGTATGGATTTGTTCTGCTGACATGTCTTTTGTGTTGGTTTATGCTCTAAATTGATGTTCTTATTTCTCATGGGATGTTTAAATGATGTCCTTTTCTAAACTTTCCCTTGTACTGGAGTATATTTCAGTGTGTTGGTGAAACTGCCTGATTTATGTAAATAATGGATACTTTTCTGACCTTTGTAGAATGGAAAATTATCAATTAATTTTGTATCTCCTGTAGTTTTTCATGTCTCAGAAAAGTTATATGCTTGCTTCTCTTGGCCGAAACATTACTAAGTCGAAGATGTTCTTATGTTTCTTCTGAACTATAGCTAATAGAAATTATACATACCAATCATTTCATCAATTTCTTCTTTACTTTAACTGCTATGTTTCCTCAAAACTGTCCCTTAATGACTACGGTATTAAATTTAATCCTCTTTTCCATTTTATTTGGTGTTTCCTCAGAGTGATATTTTCCTCATTTGCTCGAATGCGATGCGATACAATGAACCAGGCACCATATACCACAAGCAGGTACAGTATTTCTGGTTCTTGATTCTATTTCTTACTGTTAGCAACGTAGTAATAATTCTAATGATTTGGACAGGCACGGTCCATTAGGGAATTGGCAAAAAAGAAATTTGACGAGATAAGGTTGAATGCTGAAAGCATGGAGAAAGAGATTGTGCCTGAGAAGATGAGTTCTAGTTTCATTACAAAGAAGCAGATAACAGAACCTGTTAGCCGGGTTCTGCATGAGACTATTGGCTCTGATCTCTCATCTGGTGTGACTCGTTCCATGCCAATTGATGCCCCTATACATGATGAAAGCCGCCAATCTGGTGCCACTCATTCCATGCCAATTGATGCCTGTATACATGATGAAAACTGCCGTTCAACACATACCATCTCGCTATCCACACCAATTGATGCCCCTATATATGATGAAAACTGCCGTTCAACGCACAACATCTCGCTTTCCACACCCACTGGTGTACATGATGAAGACCGCCGGTCCACATATAGCACCTCGCTTGCTTTTCATGGACCTAGCACAGAATCTTTGTTCTCAACTTCTGAGGAAGAAAGCAAACATCTAATTCCCGTACGTTCTGTCATTATCCATATTTTACTATTTATTCTCCATTGTTCTTTCTCATGGGAATCCAAATTCTTTTTACGTCAGGTAGGGCTCTATTCAGATCATTCTTATGCCAGGAGCCTGTCCCGTTTTGCTGCAACTCTTGGAACTGTTGCGTGGAAAGTTGCTGCTAACAGGATTGAACAGGCACTACCTACAGAAGTGAAGTTCGGTCGAGGTTGGGTAGAAGAGTATGAACCACTTCCAACGCCTATTTTGAGGCTAAAAAATTGTTTCGTGAAGGAACCAGATTTCTTTTCAAAAGTGCAGCCACCTGTGGATCCGTGGAGGACTCAAGATACCCCCTTTGTACCACATCCTTCAGTGGAAAGCTTAGAGAAAAATCCGCAATTCGTTGTTTCTGGAATTAGACCTCCCATGGCTCCTTTTACCGCTGATTCTCTTCCTACCAAGGAACATTTAAACAGATTGAATCATTCTGAACAAAAACTATCTTTCCCTCTATCTTGTGGGACTAAATCCTGTGGTTCTACTAACCTGAATTACCCACACCAAACCTTGCAATCCAGGACTGCTGTTAAATCTGATCAAATGTTTTCAGAGCAAGTTGAATTAAATGGGCCACCCAATTCGGATAAGGATGTGGCTGAATCATTTCAGCATGGAAACAGTTCCAGGGGTCCAGTTACGGAAGCTTCTAGGGTTATGGAGTTCAATTCAGGGAATACTAGATTTACAACATCTAGGTCTTTCAAGCAGCTTGGTAGTAATGGAATTGGTGGTGGGTTGGCTGATGGGAAATATGCCAATGCGGAATCACTCGAGCATACACAGATTTCTAAGGGTCCAGATATGGAATCATCTAGGTTGATGGACTTCAATTCAGGAAATACTAGCTTTCTGCTATCTAGGTCTTTCAAGCACCTTGATAGTAACGGAAATCCTGGAGGTTTGGCTGATGCGAAATTTGTTAATGCACAATCACTTGAGCACAGACAGAATTCGAAGGGTCCAGGTATGGAAGCATCTAGGTTGATGGATTTCAATTCAGGAAATACTAGCCTTCCGCTATCTAGGTCTTTCAAGCACCATGATAGTAATGGAAGCGCTGGAGGCTTGGCTGATGGGAAGTTTGTTAATGCACAATCACTTGAGCTCGGACAGATTTCAAAGGGGCCAGATATGGAAGTGTCTAGGTTGATGGATTTCAATTCAGGAAATACTAGCTTTCCGCTATCTAGGTCTTTCAAGCACCTTGATAGTAATGGAAGTGCTGAAGGCTTGGCTGATGGGAGATTTGTTAATGCACAATCACTTGGGCTTGGACAGATTTCAAAGGGGCCAGATATGGGAGCGTCTAGGTTGGACTTCAATTCACGAAATACTAGCTTTCCACCATCTAGGTCTTTTAAGCAGTTTGATAGTAATGAAATTTCCGGGGGGTTGGCTGATGGGAAATTTGTTAATGCACAATCTCTTGAGCATAGACAGATTTCAAAGGGTCCTGATACGGCGTCTAGGTTGATGGACTTCAATTCTGGAAATACTAGCTTTCCACCATCTAGGTCTTTTAAGGAGCTTGATGGTAATGGAATTACTGGAAGGTTGACTGGTGGGAGATTTGTCAACGCAGAATCACTTGAGCACAGACAGATTTCCAAGGGTCCAGATAGGGAAACATCTAGGTTGATGGACTTCAATTCAGGAAATACTAGCTATCCACCATCTAGGTCTTTTAATCAGCATGATAGTAATGGAATTGCTGGAGGGTTGGCTGGTGGGAGATTTGATCATGCTGGATCGTTTGAGCACAGACAAATTCCTAAGGGCCCAGATATAGAAGCGGCTAGGTCGGTGGACTTCAATTCAAAACTTACTAGCTTTCCACCATCTAGGTCTTTTAATCAGTTTAATAGTAATGGAATTATTGCGGGGTTGTCTGATGGGAAATTTGTTACTCCAGTAGCCTGTGTGCCTTCCAATATGGCAAATCCATCCAGCAGCAATTTTAGACAGGGGCAGCAGGGTCTTAGTGATCCCGTACAGTTAATGAGAATGTTGGCCGAAAAGAGCCAACACCAGTACCCGAATGAGTCATCTTCTGCTACCCCTCAGGTTTTTCTGTCAGAACAATCCTTGAGCAGCATGTCAGAAGCACGAGGACCTTTCCCTATGAGAGTAGTGAACAGTCAAAATCATCAAATAGTGTACCCACAGGTTACTAGTGCTCAGTTATCTAGATCACAGCCGTGGTGGAACCTTGGTCCGCAAACCCTTCCAGTGCAGAAGCCAAAACCATTTCAACCAGATCTAAATGTCGACTTCCAGTCTTCAGGATCTCCTGGGAGACCACCTTCTGGTGTCTCAATGGATTCTCAGCAGCCTGATTTAGCCCTGCAACTCTGAAACAGTACATACATTTTCAGGCTAAGAGAGAAGTGCTGTAGTTAACTTGGTGTCTCTTGCCCTTGGCGTTTCATTTGCATTGTGCTTCTGTGAATCATGTTTTGAGCAAGATAAAGTTCTGTTACCCGTATTATCGATCTGGACATTGGGGACAGATCCTCCATCAAGTTATCCCGAACTATTTTGTTATTACTGTTGTCCTGATTTGTACTGGGTTTGTAGTAGGGTAGATGCTCATGAGTCATGAGTGAGAATGGATGAATTTTTTTTCTGTTTATTAATTTATATTAGCTGTAGTCTGTAGAATAGGAATGTTTGGCATGGATCAGACATGATACTAAAAAATATCCTTGTGGAAGATTAACTCTCAGGAGAAGGGTCCAGATTTGCAGCTTCCCGGCCGGAAGAAGATGAATTGTCTTAAATCCCTGAATCTTCCAGAATTTGTGCTCCTCGATGCTCACGTATTCATTAATTCTGAACTCCGCAGCTGTTTGTACATTCTCTTTTGTTTCATTGTACATTGATTATGTATTCGAATATAATCTCCAAACAGATTGGCCCCCTCTCAGACACTTCAAGCTCTGGCTGCTCAACTCATGCTAATCGGTGGTCCTACTGTTCTAGTCTCGTGTATGAAGTTGGCAAATATGAAGCCGGGTATTACTAGAGTTTAGATTTTAAATAATAATTGGCTCTTGCTGTAGTTGAAATTAATGGAGGTGCACAAAAATTTACTCCGTTTTCTAATCTGCTCCATTTAGTTTGCGATACAACCATCACAATATCATTCAACTTGTTTGACAGATTTAGTTTGCGATACAAACCCAATACAACCATCACAATACCACCATCAGATGGACGAACCATTAGAGAGTATGGATGTTTGTTGAAGCCCTAAAACTGACTTCATGGCTCCATTTGAGTTGGCTTACTCACTAAATTCCATCAATTTAAAACGTCATAAAATATGGGGCATGCATGTTGGACAATACCTCCAAACGAACTACTCCAGTCTAATAGACCTTGTAACTGAAAATTAGCCACATGGCCTGATGCAGGCCTTGGCCATTCTCCATGTAATTTCTACTAAGATAATGGCATTTAAAATCAATGAACTTCCTACAAATAACTAATAACTTCCATGTAACCAACGGTTGTTGGCTCAAGTGGTAAGGAACTTAGTTCACTTAAGCAAGGTCTCGGGTTCGAGTCTTGTGAATGTAAAAAACACCGCTGGGAGAGCCAACCCCTAAAAAAGGGTCCGACAGTGCTCGACTGGATTAGTCGCCAAAGCGGATACCAGTATATACCCAAAAACTAATAACTTCCATGTACGCAACGCGTGCAATAATATCTACCAAGATAATGGCATTTCAAACCAATGAACTTCCTGCAAATAACTACCTACCATGACAAGCAAAACATAACAGAGTACTTATAAAAAAAACTTCAAGGTCTGCAGTAGTATTAGCACATGAAATTGAAGGAAATCCATGACATTTAGGAGTCAGATGATACTGGAGATTATTTTTAATAGAATTTACAGATTCTTCCTGCACTGGACTATGTACATTGCATCCATGTCATTCACCATTTCAGAATGAACCAAATGTGTTTTCTCCGCTGTAAGTCATGTACAGGAAGCCATCTTCGTCTTTATTTTCCTCATAGATTGCAGACATCATTGCAGCTGCAGGGAGACGATAATAATCTTTCAGACATGAGGAAAAAAACACTTGGTATGGAAGTAATATGGAAGTTAGCAATTGGTTTAAAAGTCATATCAGTACCAGTTGGGGGCAGAATGTTTTTGACAAAGATGAATATGGCTTTCTCAGCACTGAGCTTAATTCTTTTCCGGACAACATAAACAAATTGCCCGACGGTCAGGTCAGCAGGTACAAGATATCTGCAGTATTGAATAGACAAAAGATCAATGAAGTGGGAGAAAAGCATCAATTTCAAACTAACCCTAAGAGTGGAGATGGATGAACAAAATGTATTGGTAATCTGGAGTCGAACATGTCATATAACGATCCTCATGAAGTAAAATCACTAAAGAACTAAAAAGTTCCACTAAATCTAGTAAAACAGTATTCAGACATGTGACGGGTGCAAAATATGAACAAGAAATGAGAACTTTGCATGAATTTGCAGGGAACAGCAAAACAAACTTTAAGAAAATGTATGCCGACAAGACAACCAAAATGTAAGTGTTGAAAGATGGACAATGTAAGCATGCAACATACTTTTTCTTGTCAATGTCGGGTATGTCACTCCTTTCAGCCTTCTCTACAATAACCTACATTGCACAAGAGAAGTCTATTAGTTGGTATGACAGGATAATCTGAAGTTAGAGGTATATGTCAAAACAAATAAACTTTTGTAGTACCGGAATTCTGTCAGGGTACTTCTCCCTGATACGTGCAGCTTCAGCTTGTCGCCTCTCTGCACCATATTAAATAATTACTATATTGTATGCGTTAAAATCAGAAATAACAATTGACAAGATACTTAAATCATACATCAAGACTCTTGAGTAGTTGCAAAAGAAGATCATGGTTCACTATAAAACAGAGAACTTCAAGCACATAAATTGCTAGTTCTAGCAACTTCCAGAATAAAAACAGAACCTCCATGTATATCAGGTAGCAAGTAAGATATAGTTCAAATTAGTTAGCCGAGTTCACAGATCAGACCTAAAATTTCCCTCTCAAGTCTTAATCCCCCCTCGATGCCATCATAAGGTCCGTGTTTCAGTGAGTTACAAGAACAGTATTTTGTAATAATCAGGAACAAAAGTTATTGAATACAAGATATTCGACAATTTGTACTATTATACAGAGGAATCACAATGACACAAGGCAAACCATCACCAGGAAACTTTACCCTAGAATATTGATTAATCGATATTCGACAATTTGTACTAAAAATATACACAAGAACCACAAACACACAAAGGAAACCATCATCAGACGAAATCAAATAATCCAATTAAGACTCAATTTCTCAAATTCATCATGAAATCTGATTAGCAAAGGCCAAATCAACACTAACAACAAATTAAAAAAAGTAGCAGACTCCATAAACGACAAAGATCCAGATCAATCGAGCAAAAGAGAGATAAAAAAATCACAATACACAACATGAAACCGATTGATCGGTCCGATCGTTTCATAAAGCAACGATGATCGGAGTTAGGTTTTGTACCGAGGGGATGTTCCAGCTTGAAGGAGCTTTTCGCCATAGCTTCCTGTTCAAACAACGATTGGAGCAGCTGCAAAAACGAAAATCAGAAAGACGAATTAGGGTTCTTCTTGTCTGTTGCCCTAAATTATGTGCAGATTGAAGAGAGAGAAAGTGTAGAGGTTTTACCAGAGAGAGAGAGAGAAATTGATATTATCCTTTGCAGTGCGGTGGAGAATAATGAAACAAGCAAACTCAATTTTTCCCTATTAATATGATGATGATAGATTGCGTTGTGGGTTATGCTATTATTGATTACCTTGTTATATTTGCTCCAACTCCCTCAACTTTAATAAATTCGTCTATTACGGAAAAATCCTTTTTTATACTTTACACTTTTAGTACTCAACAATGTATGCGTTCAATTTAAGTATGAGTTTATCGTCTCCAAGTACTTGATGTTTATAAAACACATCTACATAACACCCCCAATGGTAAGAAAAACTAATATGATGGAGCGTGTTATTAAACCATTGCGAACGATCAATAAGAGTTCAAAAGCAATTCATTTGGGAAAATGCACCAATATATATACCATGTGTTTTTATAAATTTGTACAGATGTACCTATGTACCTCGTGTTCTTAAGAACTCTACACACTCGCCCTTCTTTGTACAATGCACAAATATACTCTGTGTGTTTCGCAAATCTACATGAATGTACCTTTCTTCTATAAGACTTTACACATACGGTGTCAACCTAATAATTCTAGCCGAGATTAATGGCTAAAAAATAAAAATTATCATGTACTACATATAATTACAAACATATGGTGAAATATTTTGTAAAACAAACTTTCAAACGGTAAAGCCCTTCACAATCATCATTGTCGCACCCTGCACCAAAGACCAAACCACGTATGGCTCACCACGATCTACCACCACATAATCCACTGGTGTTGGCCGGCGGATCATTTATTTTTATTTTCTTCCATTAATTAATATTTTTATTTTTCTCTCCACTTTTCACTTTGTAAATATAATGCACAAATTAATTATTTAACTTTTTTTCATAAATAAATAGATCTCTAATCCTTAGGAATACACGAGGCAAAATTCATTTGAATCCGAAATCCGATCCAATTCGATCCCATCCGCAATTCTCACCCAAAATATATTGGTCAAATATTCGAACTTCGATCCAAACTTACCCGACCCAAGAGCACATGAATAAAAATAATCCGAACACAACTCATACAAAACTATCCGAATTAATTTTGATCCTAATTCATTCGATTTTTTTTTAAAGGTTTGTACTGTTATCCGCTTTGGCGACTAATTCAGTCGAGCACTGTCGGACCCTTTTTTAGGGGGTGGCTCTCCCAGCGGCGTTTTTTACATCCACAAGACTCGAGCCCGAGACTTTACTTAAGTGAACTCAAGTTCCTTACCACTTGAGCCAACAACCGTTGGTAATTCATCCGAATTAATTTGTATGAAATATACAATTTATTTTAGTTGTAATTAATATTTCAACTATCATTAAGTTGCAACAAAGGTTATGACTATATAGCATGGGTGCACGATTTTGGCCCACGTACTAGACCGGGTGTGGGTGCACGTCCCAGATCTTTATGGGACGTGTCTCCCTTTTTTCTATATTTTTTTAATTAAAAAATCCGATCTACAGTTCGAAAAATCAAATAAACCCCAAATTTATCACCCACGCCCATTGATGTTGATGCGATTGACATTGAAAATTGAGTTGGCTTATGTTTCACTACAAGTATCCATCGCTATATAGGTTGCGACCCGTCGCTATATGAAATAGCAACGGGTGTGGCGACGGATAATTAGGTCGTCTCAAAATCGGGCGTAGCTAGGTATGTATCCGTCGCCATTTAGCGACGGATAATTCGTTGACCGGGCCACGTGAAGATGGCGACGGTTAACCAGATCAAAATGGTATTTTGGATATGGCGACGGATAGTCCGTCGCCATATAAGCTAGAAACAATTTTTTTCTGGCTTATTGAATCTAAATTATAAATAATGTAATAAAAAATAAGAAAATAACAAAAATGTAATACATATCTACTCATAAACTAAAAATGTAATACATATCTACACATAAACAAAAAAATGTCGATACAAAAATGTAATACTGTTACGCCCCAAAATTCCGAGAGCTTAAAGGGATTGAAAACGCTACTCATACCAACAAGGTGCATCTTTCTTTTTGGAAATCCACCTAGAAGAACTCCAAAGTTAAGCATGCTTGCTCTGGAGAAATTCTATGATGGGTGACCTACTGGAAAATTTCCGATGTGCGCATGAGTGAGGACAAAGTGCGCGGATTAGAACCCGTGTTGGTTTGTGGGGTCAGCATATGATCATCTCCGACAGCCGTCCAGGAGTAACCTCGCCGGCCCATTGGTGTCACCGACACCACTGTCTCCCCCCCATTGGCCGACGAGGTTACTCCTGGATGACTGTCGGAGATGATATGATGGCCCCACAAACCAACACAAGTTCTAATCCGAGCACATTTTCCTCACTCGTGCGCGCATCGGGAACTTTCCAGTAGGTCACCCATCATAGAATTGCTCCAGAGTAAGCACACTTAACTTTGGAGGTCTTGTAGGTGGATTCCTGAAAAGAAAGGTGCACATTGTTGGTATGAGTAGCATTTTCAATCCCTTTAAGCCTCTGAAATTTTGGGGTGTTACAAATACATAAACTAAAAATGTTATAAGTAAACTAAAAATGTCAAAATAAAAAAGTAAACTACAAATGTCCAAACAGTATACTAACTAGGGGGGGGGAGGGGGCATCATTCACAACTTCGGCATCATCAAGGATCATAGGATGTAGAAAGTTTAGCCGGCCGCAGATCATGGCAAGGGCGTCTCCTTGCTGCTTTTGTCTCTTGTTCAACCGATCGACCTCAGCAGCCATACACGCATTTTCTACGGACAAGGCTCCCGAGGAACTGGATTCACGTTAACGTCTAGCCTTCCGGATGTTGAGGGTGATACACTCCCCAACCCGTAGATCTTGTCCTTCTTGTCAAGGGGGGGGGGGGTTGCTGTAGGAAGATCTCGTTCATCTCGACAAAGTTGAGGTCCTTGTCGGCGATCTCGGCCTCATGGCAGTCCTGCAATATGAAACGAAACGAAATTAATATATAATATATAACATATTTAAAAATATAGAACTTATACATGCAATAACTTACAGCGATGCGCGAGGCAGTC
>JAQRGC012299507.1:0-15799 GCA_028659135.1 Plantago lanceolata | reverse complement strand
GGCCTGCCGGCCAACATTGTTGTTCAGCTGAGTAAGCTTAGTGGATTTAAGAAGTATAAGGTTTCTGAGATTATGTTTTTTGATAAGCGTAGAGGATCCACAATTGGTACTGATGATTCATTTTTTGAGATGGTTTCTCTTCGCCCTGGCGGCGTTTACAATAAGACGCAGCTACAGAAGGAGCTGGAGACGCTGGCTACATGTGGAATGTTCGAGAAGGTTGATCTGGAGACGAAGACTAACCCTGATGGTACCATTAGTGTCACAATTCCGTTCCTCGAGTCTACTTGGCAGTCGGCTGATAGGTTTAGGTGCATTAATGTTGGACTCATGCCGCAGTCGAAGCCGATGGAGATGGATGAGGATATGACGGAGAAGGAGAGGATGCAGTATTATAGGAGTCAGGAGATGGATTATAGGAAGAGGATTGATAAGTCTAGGCCGTGTTTGTTGCCCGACTCGGTGGAGCAGGAGATATTGCAGATGTTGAGTGAGAGGGGGAAGGTGAGTGCCAGGCTGCTGCAGAAGATTAGGGATAGGGTGCAGCAGTGGTATCATGACAATGGGTATGCCTGTGCTCAGGTTGTAAATTTTGGGAATTTGAACACCAAGGAGGTGGTTTGTGAAGTGGTGGAGGGAGATATTACGCAGATGGTGATTCAGTTCCAAGATAAGCTTGGGAATATTTGCGAGGGGAATACTCAGTACCCTGTCATAAGGAGAGAGTTGCCAAGGATGGTAAGTTTGAAATGTTTAGCTAAATGATACTTTGGTTGCATTGTGTTTGGGGCTGGAGATTTCTATTGTTGATGAATTTGGGTAGTAATATTATGATAATGGGAAAAAGCATGATGCATAATGTTTATGTGGAATTTGTTTTTGAAAAGTTACTATATGATGAAAGTTAATTATTGATATTTGCATTTGCTTTTACAATGTTACGATCAAACCTGTTTAGTTCACTACTATCATGGTCATATGTGAATAAATGCCTGAACTTGTTCATTTTCATAATTATGTGTGAAAATATATTGGCAGTTTAATTCTGATTAGTACGAGCCTGTTTAGTTATATGGTCAATGGAATTGAAATGTTTCTTGAATTGCAGTTCTTGTGATAAAAATGCGCAACTTGATTTAGCAAACATATTTTGAAAAAAAAAAGTGATGTTCGTTTGATATGGTTTGCAGCTTCGCCAAGGCCAAGTTTTTAACATTGAGGCTGGGAAGCAAGCACTGAGAAATATAAATTCTTTAGCTCTGTTCTCCAACATTGAAGTAAATCCGCGCCCAGATGAGAAAAATGAGGGAGGGATAGTTGTTGAAATCAAGCTAAAGGAACTGGAACAGAAATCTGCTGAAGTTAGTACAGAATGGAGCATTGTTCCTGGCCGTGGGGGACGTCCGACATTGGTAAATATCACAATCAACACTCTGTAGAACTTCTTTAAGTTATTTTATTTGGTTGCTGACATTTTGTTGCATGTGGAAACTGGTACTCAGGCATCTATCCAACCAGGTGGAACTGTTTCATTCGAGCATCGAAATCTTAATGGTTTGAATAGGTCACTTCTTGGCTCAGTGACCACCAGCAATTTTCTCAATCCTCAGGTGATTTGATTTTTCACATGAACTATATTAGGTAGTAGGTACATGATAAATTGCATATTTGCATTTGCTATGTATCTTGTTTTCTGAACTATTTTTCTTAACAAAAAATGTTCAGGATGACCTTGCTTTCAAGCTAGAGTATGTCCATCCCTACATAGATGGGGTTTATAATCCCCGCAACCGGACGTTCCGCACAAGCTGCTTTAACAGTAGAAAGCTGAGTCCAGTCTTCACTGGCGGGCCAGGAATAGAAGAAGTTCCTCCGATCTGGGTTGACAGAGCAGGAATGAAAGCCACTATCACAGAGGTAAAACTTCAAAGGTTTCTTTTCGGTTGGTTTTGTCTTCGTGTTGATGTATTCTTTAGGCTATGCTTCAGTAAATTCAAGAAGTGGAGCATATGGATAATAAATTTGTTTTAGATTTAAAGTTCAAATCCTTATAATGATCCAAAAACCGAAAGGGTTTGTTGATACGTTTGTCTTACACACTAAATTTCATTTGATGCAGTAATAGAGAACTTATCTGTTTTTTTGTTTCTTTTACAGAACTTTACACGCCAAAGCAAATTTACATATGGGCTTGTGATGGAGGAGATAACAACCCGTGACGAAGCCAGTCATATTTCTGCTAATGGTCAAAGAGTGTTGCCAAGTGGAGGGCTCAGTGCAGATGGACCTCCAACAACACTCAGCGGCACCGGAGTCGACCGAATGGCATTCCTGCAGGCAAACATTACTCGGGACAATACCAAATTCCTAAATGGAGCTATTGTTGGCGAAAGAAATGTGTTCCAGGTAAGAAATAAGTACTTCCAAGTCGTATCGTCGAAATAATTTTTGATTTGGTCCAGTTTGAATATTATAGCAGCATTTATAGTGTTCCAAAAATCATAAGTTCCTTGACCAAAAACACATGCAAGTTAGTGAGTGATTATTTTAGGCACACATTTTTTTGGAAGAAAATTAAGTTGTGTATCACAAATTAACTTTAATTGTAGCACTTCGGTGTCCAAACTCCAAAACCTCTGATTTCTAGCTGGTCTGATCTGCTAACATGTTACAAAGACTTTCCAAATTATACAAAATTGCAAACACAAATATTACAAGCACTTCATTGTGCCTGGCGTGTCCACTCTGTCATCTTAATAGAATTATAAACACTCTGAGACATTGAGCTAAACGTCAAGTGTCAAACAATCTCTCCGTAGATGGATTATGGGACTTACAATACTAAGTTACTAATAAATTAAAAACTGCATAGAAGCAAAAATCACACCCAACTCTGGAAAGCCAGTGATGACTCTTGAGTTACCTCACTCCCAACAGTACATGCCTAGGCTATCCTATACTTAGTCTGCAAGGTCTGATTCAGGGTGTAACTAGGAGAGGTCGAAACCCTTAAAGTGAGAAAGTCCCCAAGTTCTAGAGGAGGGGTTGCACCTGGAAGACTTTGCTTCCTGAGACCATTCCCACTTAAGTCTAACCATAAGTGATCGTATTCTCCTGTTAACACCACCTTAGGTAGGAATCTAAATAGAGGACACATGTCAATTTGGACTATTAGGAGAAAAGTTGTCTCAACTGCTAGCTTAAAATATAGCCATTTTGCCCAAAAATACTAAAGTTCAACATTTTTTAAGATCAGTAACTTTTATAAATATTTATATTTGCTAAATGCTTGAGCCTTATACCTCCCATTGAGAATTTACCTTCTCCACTCCAAGCCAATGCTTTCACTGTAGTGTACCTGTTCCGCTTGGTGTCTTCTGTGTTTTTTCCCCTCGATTATGAAGTCCTTTGCAGATTTTAGTTACATTTACTTATAGGTGACGTATTTTATGCATAATTACTTTAGATATTTTCAAGTCCTCTCTATGGGTTGAAAAGGATTGGCGATAGCATACTTGATGTAAACATTAATTTATGAAAAGTTGCCAAGTTGCAATATTCGATATGCATATTTTATAGTTTTCTGTGTTAGTGCATACATCACAATATTATTATTTTACCATATGCATTTAGTGTTACACAATTACAATTTGTTTTTCCATACTTGTATATAATTAGATTCCAATCAGCAAAAGAAATATTTTGTTAAAACATTATTTATTTATATACTATCATATAAGACTAATTCAGTTATTGAGTATTGACAAATAATTATAGTTTAGAGAGAACATACAGTAAGGTTCAAGATTTCCACAAGGGAGTTCATCACTTAAAATTGTTAGCATTCATTTCCTGCAAGCTTAGTGATAATCGTTTTAGGCCAGAACTGACATATACATTCGGATCAAAGAAGGATGTAATTCATTTAAGTATTGAGATTTATTACATCTCGTATTCATCGTCAATTACTTCCAATGGTGTAATGTGTGTCAGTGTGCTCAAGCCGTAGGAGAAGAGTATGCGATAAGTGCATTTTGTTTTATATATAGAAAAGGTCATTTTATTCTCATATTTTACCTTTTCAAATCTTATCCAGCTTGATCAAGGGGTCGGCATTGGTAGCACTTTTCCATTCTTCAATCGTCACCAATTAACAGTGACCCGATTTCTCCAACTGATGAAAGTTGAGGAAGGTGCTGGCAAGCCACCACCTCCTGTTTTAGTTCTTCATGGCCATTATGGTGGATGTGTTGGAGATCTGCCCAGCTATGATGCATTTACACTGGGTGGACCATACTCTGTTCGGGGCTACAACATGGGAGAATTAGGAGCTGCAAGAAATATACTAGAGGTAAATTTCCATTTTACGTGATTTAGTCAAATGTTTGAAGTGTTAATCGAATAAAAATTAAAATTAGAGATGAAAAAGAGTTACTGTTGTTGGTTTCGCAGTAAAGCTACACTTCACTTTATTTTCTGTTAGTTCTGCATCTTTTGAGAATTATGTATGATGTTGCAATGTGCGCTTGTTATACATCAAGTTGTTCCTACGTGATGTAAATCATGTTCTATTTGTCCTCTAACCAGTCTAGCGTTTAGCCATTTAGGCTTTGGTCATGTGGGTTTTATCATAAGTGAATTTTGTTTCATGTGGATTGTAACAAATGACCAGTTTGCATGTTAATAGACATCAACTTGAGTCTACTAAATGTGGATGTTATCATAAGTTCCTTGTCTTGATCATTGCAACTTTTGTAGCTTGCTGCTGAGCTACGGATACCTGTGAGAAACACCCATGCTTATGTGTTTGCGGAGCATGGGAATGATCTTGGTAGTTCGAAGGATGTCAAGGGAAACCCCACAGAGGTGTACAGAAGAATGGGCCAGGGATCGTCATACGGTGTTGGGGTGAAGTTAGGATTAGTGCGAGCAGAGTATGCAGTGGACCATAACTCGGGAACTGGTGCTATATTCTTCCGCTTTGGTGAGAGATTTTGAAGAGGCAAGTTTTAGTTTTGTCAATTAGCCGCCCAGGATCGCACCACTTTTGATTGAGACTTAGTTATCGGCCCTCCTCGCTAGATAATTGTTGTTTCCAGACTTTTTTTTTTTTTCAATCCTTCTATTGATGTAACTTTGAAACTTGTTGGATTATCTAGTGTCATTTCTCTTCCACATATTTCATATTTGCAATAGGGCTTGCAAGTTGCAACATGTTATGTTTATTATAGTGTACTACCAAATCTCATATATGTGACATAATAAATTTAGAGTGAATAATAACATCAACTTGTGTCTTTCATTCATAACTCCATGTGTTCAGCTCTGTCAC
This sequence comes from Plantago lanceolata, assembly GCA_028659135.1. NCBI lineage: Eukaryota > Viridiplantae > Streptophyta > Magnoliopsida > Lamiales > Plantaginaceae > Plantago > Plantago lanceolata. Next base: position 10,467 of record JAQRGC012299507.1, on the reverse strand, counting down.
TTAAACATTTATGTTAGCATTTTCAAAATCCATTCTCTCTAGTAACGATTCAACTCCAATGATTTTCATCAATATTTTGAGTTTAGGAAACTCAGAATTTTCAAGAATTAACGGCTTAACATTTTAGAAGAAAATCTGCAAATCTATGCGGTTGGCACAAATTAGGACTATGACAACTTGTCGGTAGGCATATGTCGCATTCCCTCCCCAATTAGCATAGCACTGTTATACTGTATAGACTACCAATGAAGTTGTTTATAGTAGCAATTTTACTGATCTTTGTTCATTTTTTCAGAAACAAATACTGTAGTACCATACAATTTGCATATAGCATGACAACATAATTCTATGTTACTGTAACAAAACTAAATGCAATAGAGTGTGTGAAGAAAGGATGTGTCAATAATAGTAGTAGTGCTACGGTGCAATATTTGTAGCAATCATGCAGGTGCAGTGGACTTTATGTTTCCACCATCAGAGAGATTATGGAGCGGCTTTCTTCTTTCCATTCTTCATATGGTTTGTGTAAGCAACCAAGCAACAATTTTGAACACCAGAACACATGGATAAGAAATCCCTTACAAAATACATCAAATGTTGCCAGCATAGACCACTATCTGCCTCATTGTGTTTCCAAGTTGCAATCCAAATCTACCCAGCTGAATTATAAATCAAGATCATGGAATGTATAGTAACAATTACTACAGCATTGCCATTTTCAACGATATCTGAAACAATATATAACTTCAAACCAATTAATGCGTTTCAAGATAACAAAGCACCAACACAAAAATGGAATGTAAACCAAACCCAGTGCTATAACAATTTCCAAACCAAAGAAAGTAAGGCACAACTATGAAACCTACATTTCATCTGCATTATAAACCAAAAGATACACTAGAGTCTTAGACATACATAAAGCCACATCAACATAGCTAACATTAGCGATTTTCGATTACTAGCGACTAGCATTACCATGACACAACTCAAAAGAGTTACTAATACAAGCATATGTCTCTCTGCACACATGGGACACGGGTATAAATTCACAATCACTTGATTGAAATAACAAACATCTCAACAACACACAAACAGACCAACCAATATACCATCACCATCAAGACATGTCATTTATTCATCAAGACGAAGAATTCGCTAAACACTTGCTCCTATATGTTACTCATCGAGTCACTTTTGCGTAACTTTACCAATCAAGTAAACATAAACTATCATAAACAACAACAACAACAACAACAGTTCTTAATTATAAGAGCATTACCTCTCCTCTGTTTCATCTTCCACACACTAAGCATTACTGCTATTATATTTATTATTAGCAGACCAGTCCCTTTGCTGCTGCTGTGCCATACTGTTAAACTGCTGCTGGTAATGATGATGGTAATGGTGATGATGATGCATAGAGTTCCCGGGTGCTTCGTACCCGTTAAACCCTCCGCCTGCACTCCCAGTCATCGGCACCATTGGCATTTGCATCCCTATATGCCCAACACTACCACCATTGGTATTAGTCCCATGACTCCTATTCGAATTCACGTTCCCCTGTCCACTAGACGACTCGTTAAAGCTCTGCGCAGGCGGTAACGGAGTCGAAGCGAACAAATTATCGGACGGCGAAGGCCCTTCGTTCGACAGCCCTTGCATCCTCTTCACATACAGCCTATACTTCTGCAAGTGACTAGCAACATTCTCCCTAGTCAAACCCTCGACATTCATCAGCTGCATAATCGTCTTCGGAACGGCGTTCTTCAGCCCCAAATGCCCCACCACATCCACAAACCGCTTGTGCAGCTGCGGCGTCCACACCAGCCGCGGCCGCTTCACCGCCTTACCTTGGGAATTCTCAATTACTTCCTCTTCGGTGACGGTACGGTTCCTCTTCGGGTCGGATCCGAGGAGGTCGTCCGGTAAGTCGGAATCGATGATCACGTCGTCGTAGGGTTTGGAATTGAGAGAGGAGAAGGTCGATTGGGAGGCGCGGTTGACTTCGAGCATGGTTCGGGGTGTCTCGGCGATGATTTTGAAGGCGGAGGCGAGCTCCGGGGGGATTAGGGACTGAGAGAGGGGGGTGAGATCGGCGACCGAGGGGAGACCGGCTTGCCAATCGGCGACGCCGTCGTCGATCTTCATCGATTCTTCGCCCATGGAATTGGATTGGATTGGAAGAGTGTAGAGTACTGTACGTTGATGGTGTTGGTGGAGAAGAGGATGAAATGTACAGAGTGGTGTGGTGTTGGTGAAGAAGAAGATGGTAGAGAGAAGAAGAGAAGATGAGAGAGAGAAAAAGTGCAATCTGTGATTCGGAAATGGGGTGCCACGGTGGACAAATGGAGCAGATATTTTTGGATCTCTTGCGTAAATATCTATTTCTAGATTTTCCACCTCTTCTTTTTTTCCTTCACTCTAATTATCTTTTTTCTTCTTTAAGTGGTGTCAACTGTAATTATCGTTAAGTAACGCCGATAATAATTAAACCAAGGGATGTTGGAAAGTTCAAAGTCTAATCCACTTCCCTCACTAGCGATTGGATCATAGAAAGTTTAAAGTGTAATTTTACTAATAAAATCGGTAATTAAATCGATAGTTAATAACAGTTTAGTATGGATTGAAACTAATATTAGGTTCAGTTCAGTTCTCTTCATTTAAATTGAAGCGAAATCATTTGAATGGATTAAAAGTGAATTAGATTATAAAAAATAAGTTTGAATTAAATTGAACTTAATGAAATTAAATTTAATTAAATTTAAATTAATGAGGTTTTGACGAAAAGAATTTAGTTTTACGGCTAATAGTATCTTACCGTTTACATTTTCAATTTCATGTATATTTTGTTTACATTTCGAGTTTCAATTTTCATTTCAAAGCTATAATTTATCTTGAACATGGAGCACCCCACTAGACGAGCATTTTCGGTCGAAATCAACGAGGCTCACATTTGCATTTTGCGCCACCAAAACCTTTTAGAAGAAGCTTATGAGATGCTCAAGGAAATGGAAGTTGTACATATTGATTTTGTCTATCTGGAATTGAACAAAGTAGCTGACCATCTTGCCAATGAAGGAAGAAAAAAGACTTTCCGAAGGGTGCAACCGGTTTCTAATTCTATACATATATTTTGTTTGGGGCTATCCCCCGCTTGGTTTGATGTACTTTTGAAATTTAGACTCTTTCCCTACTATTCGGTTTTTAAACGTGAACTTTGATGATTAATCTATCTATCTAGTTTTCTGTATAAAAGAAAAGGGGGATAAAGCGAAATTAATTAGGCATGAACCAATAGCAGAAATGAAAATGTTTTAATTAGCACCTTAACCAATGTTCATAATTGCATGTAACTACTACTCCTACAGTCAGTCCTCCTACTACTCTCTCACTCATCAACTCCCCATTTCTTCATCTTCTTCTTCATTTTTTCTTTCTCTTCTGTTAGTGAAGTGATGAAGTGAATTAAGTCTACTAGCAGCAGCCCATAGGTTTTCTCACTGCCTAATCAAATCGGTTGCAGATTTAAAAAGGTTGCATACATTTTATGCTGAGGTCACAAACACCAGGGACTGAGAGAGAGAGAGAGTTTTCCGAATTCAAAATTATCCCAATTCACAACATACTGGACTGACTCATAGGGAGAGAGAGAAAAAGAGAGGAGGTCGATCAGCTCCGCCTCCTCCATCTGCGGATCAACCGCCGTCCCTGCCCAGCACCTGAACATTCTTCTTGATTTTACTCCTCTTCTCTTCTTTGTAAGGTACTCTAATTCTCAAAATTCACTAACCCTATAAAATTCAATTTGGGGTTCTTTTTCTCTGCTTATCATTTATGTTTCTCAATTTGTCATACTCATACCCTCATACATGCTTACAAACACATACTACATTATCACAAGAATGAAAAGGGACTAGTATATAAAGCATTAGATTAAGTAGATTCAAACAGGGCTTTAGAATTGAAGTTGCTCAGTTAAAACATCCAAAGGACTCACTGGACTATACTTGATTACTTGTAGTACCTTACTGCTTTCAATGTGATAGTGATGATACAAACATGACTTATTATTCATGTCAATGATAATTTAGTCGTAGCAAGTCAGTGAATTTAGAATTTAATACCATTACTGCTAACTGGTATTGCTTTTGTTAGTAAGTTAATTAACTAATTCCAGTTTTGTTCTTATCCTAATATATTTCCTTTACATGCTTCTTTAAAAGTTCATTAAACTGGAAGATTGGTAAAAGATAGTTACAGTTCGACCACGGTGAAAATCGCTCCTGGATTTCCCACTGCTCACCATCACCATCTTTAACTGCATACATCATCATGGAGGAGCAAGGCAAGACACGCGGTAGCGCAGGTGATTTTCTAAAACTGTAACTTGTCTTATTATCATGTTTTGATGGCCCCTCACTAGCATTTGAGGACTGAGGTCACTCCATGGAAATTAAGTAGGGAACTAAATGAGTTTAACTTGAAACATTCTTGTGTTGTACTTGTACACTATGCTGGAGCAATTAATGTGCCTTCAAACTTGGGGTTCTGGTTTTGATAATTCTTGTTACCACTTACCATATCTTACTTGGGCTTCATTGGGTTTCTTGATACCTGCCTGTATTTTGGATTTCTAATCTTTTTATTTATTTATTTTGGGAGTTGATTGTGTCAATACAATAACAGTTCTTGCTAGAAATTTGACACATAACCCGAAAATGTGCGAAACCAACAATAGCCTGGAACAGTTACGTTCATAATCACTAAACGTAGGTCCAGATTGAAATGCTTATATTCTATTAGTTACTTTCATCTCTTTGGCTATGCAAAGAAGCGCCCTTGCTTGCTAATTGCTATGTTACAATCTCTTTGACATCCTTATAGCAGATAATTAACGATTTATGTTCGTTTATTCTTTTATAGCTCCTATGTACTTTGATTCTTTCCACACTGCCATCAAGACTTTGCAAGATATTGGGCTGAAAAAACACATGATGAAGCTCAGGATGACGCCATTTCGACACATATTTGAGCTTATAAATGATGATAAGATTAACCCAAAGGCGTGCCAAAAAGGGGGGAAATATACTGCGCAGATAATGTGCTGTTATGACAGTGAAAAGGATTTGTTTATAATTGGAGGCCAAGAGATGAAAATAACAGAAGAACAAGTGCGACTCATTTTTGGCATAGTGGATGGGCCGTATGCTATTAGTTGTTTCAAGAAAGACGCGGGAAGCAAGTTCTTCGACAGATTCTTCTCCAAGGAGGACAGACCACGCAGTTTGGGTATCTCACTGCTTGTACAACTTTTGAAAGACACACGCATTGGAAGTTCAGACTTCGCTTGCGTTGCTACATTGTATCTGTTGGCAATGGTTTTTGCTCCCGTTTCGAGTAAAACCATTGCAAAATGGAGCGCAAAGTATGTTTCCGATATAAGAAACATGTGTCGATACAACTGGAGCGGCTTTATATTACACTCTTTAATGAAAAGCATCCAGGATAAAGAGAGAAAAAGACATACCGGATGTTTCGTGCTTCTATCCGTAAGTACATGACAATTTCATTATTTTTATATTAATTCTTAATGTTTATTTATTAAATGTTTTCAATTGCAGTATTGGTTTTGTGAGCACTGCAAGATAGTGAAACCATTCATGGATGATGCATACCCGAGATTCATGAGATGGGATCTCCAAAATCTAAAGGAAGCTTTGAAAAAGACAAGTGTGCATGAGATTACTCCTAATATGGTAAGTTTGCTGTGTACTTTCAAGATGGATTCACCATTTAATTATTAAATCTTCATTCTTGTTAACTGATGCAGATGAAAAAGTTTGATGGAAAAACAGAGAATGAGGCTGCCTTTCTCAATCAACCACAAGAAGAATATCTATCAACTTCCGAGGGTGAAGATGGTGAGCCAGCAGATGACTCTGTGATACTGATATCTTCCGATAGTGGAGAGGTAGAAGGTAGTTATTCAGAAGATGACGGGAAGAATCTTGGTGATGCACCATGCACATCTGTGAATGACATCTGTCCTAATCAGGTAAGTTTGCAGTATGCTTTTAAGATGGATTCGCCTTTTAATTGATTATAATCCTCATTCTATGACGCAGATACCACAAAAAGAAGAATATCTATCACGTTCCAAGGGCGAAGATGACTTGGTGATACTGATATCGGATAGTGGAGAGGAAGAAGGTAGTTGTTCAGAAGATGACGGGAACAATCTTGATGATGCACCATGCACATCTGTGAATGACATTTATCCTAATCAAGTAAGTTTGCAGTATGCTTTTAAGATGGATTCGCATTTTAATTGATTATACAGTATATATTGGTTTTAAGATATTCTTCTTCTTCTTGTGGGCTTTTAAGATATTGGGCAGGGGTTATATAAGTAGTACATCTGTGAATGACATTTCTTGTTAATTATAAAAACATGGGCAGTGGTTTTATATATAATGGTTTTGGTAGGGGTGTTTTATATGGTTTTGGAAAACACGGGCAGGGGGTTTTCAAGGAGTTTCTGGATGATAAGTATACTGGTTATTCTTTTCTTTCTTGTTTGATTTTGAACAACATTCTGAAGTTTCCTAACAAGCCATTGTATTGTTGTATCATTTGTAATGTTTTCGCACACTTGATGAGACAATATATGATTAGTTTCCATTTATGTTGTTTCTTCAGTCAAAGAAGACAAATGGCGAAGGGATGGATATTGAGGGCCTGATGGAGGAACTACAAGCCCTGTGTGAGAAGTACTCAATTCCATTGGAAAAGCTAGCCAAGCTCATCATGGAGAAGGAGAACCATGTCGTAGCAACGGGAAACGGAAAATCTCAAGGGATTAAGCATGCACAGAACCATATTAGAGATCTACGTGAGCGTTTAGAGCATATTACGGATAAGGTTGGTAACATCATGTAAATGATCTTGTAATGTTAATGTTTAAAGGGGTTGTGTTTGCTAGTCACTTACTGTCTGTGTTTACTTCTCAATCTCCCCTATATATGCATTGCCTTATCTGTGTTCACTTGTACACACTACACACCTAACCTGCAACTCCTCCTATTCTACTGAAGCTTCATTAATTCATTATACACCATGCACATTTGGTTAAAGTTAAAGTGCGGAGGGTGTAATATTGAAAATTTATTAACATAGGAGTATAGAGTTATAGACTTCCATTGCACAAAATCATGGCCCCCAAAATCACTGATCAAGTTTGATTGTAATTTACTCTCTCTCGGTGTTCGTATAAAATGGCCAACTATAGTTTAGTGTTTAGGCACTTCTCAAATCTCAAGAGTCTTGGTCTTGCATATACAAATATAGTATATATTATCGGTTGGCACCTCGCTGGAACTGTGATAACAAGTGAGTAGTAGTGAAGTATAAAATGTCCATTTGGTCGGTTTTAATAACTCAGCATTCACATTCGTATTTTCAAGTAATTAAATTTAGATACAGATAATTACTTCACTAATGTTAGGTAGGAGAAACACGTCCGTCCACACCGCATCTAACTGCAACAACCTCTCAAGCAGAGGGTATCGTTGACGTGGGAGTTGATTAATAAACCCTCCTTCCACTATTTATTTCACCTTAATTTGAGTTGTCTTCGGTTAAATCAGTTTACGTTTGCTTAATTCACCCGACTCAGCTTGATTGTTATATAATAAGTTGATTGTTACTCCACCTGCATCTAAATCCTTAACCCACCCTTCTCCCACAGCCAACTATCACAAGAATTTCTCTCTCACAACTCACACCATAAAAGAAATGAATACTCTTTCGGCACCAACCCATCAGGCAGGAGGAGCTGAACCAGCCAACCCGGGTTCCTCCTCTGTTATGGTTCAGATTCCAGATGGAGGTGATCAACCTCAAATCCGGAGGGTGCCACCTCATTTGAAGAGTAATAAGGACCATCTTGATGCATACATCCCGGTTATTGTATCGATGGGGCCTTATTACCATGGAAACCCCCAGTGTCGCCGTGCGGAAATCTTTAAGCAAGAGTCTCTCGATGCATTTGTTCCTGAAAGCCACAATGGTGAAGACAAGTCGTTCTTCTACGGGAAGATTCTTGAACGGATCACTGAGATACGAGGTTTGTACGAAGAAGTTGAATTTGTTGACCAGGCTCTGGCTTGGTTGATTCTTCATGATGCCTGCTTCTTTATTTACTATATGCAGATGCAGCAAGCTCGTGTCGATGGCAGCAGTTCTACTAAGTTGAAGCTCTTCAACTCATACTTTGGTCAAGGAGCGATAAAGTTCATTACTCGTGATCTGCTCCTTATGGAAAATCAGATTCCATTGTCAATGGTGAAGTTCCTATTATGTTTACAATCTGATCGTGGGGAATCTATTTTCAGCGATCTGCTACAAAGTACAGTCCTTGCCGATGGACAACATTGCAGGCTGTTCAATGCCGATGGGGGAGATGATTGGCAGGGGAGAGATTTTTCTGAGGAGAATAATTCATTTCACTTCCTGGAAGCATATTACAGTGCTCAAATAAAGGGAATAAAGGCAATGTTTCCAAATTTGAGTAAGCACTCATCGTCTTTAACAATGGAAAACGTAAAATGTAATAATCGTGCTGTAACAGATCTCAAAGCGTTTGGCATCTATATCAGAAGAAGTACGAGCAAGGAGTACAGACGTAAAGGAGCTGTTAGCTTTGATTCCGATGACAATCAACTATATTTACCAGTCTTGTCTATCTCAAGAAACTCTTCCGTGATGTACAGCAACCTCATAGCTTATGAGATATCTAGTCCAGCTAGTACTAACGAAGTCATATCATTTGTTAATTTCATGAAATTACTAATCCAGGACTCCAATGACGTGAAGATTCTGAGAAAGGCAGGGATACTATCCTGCGGCGCCCATACTGATGAACAAGTTTTTAAGGTATTCGAAGAGCTTGATACTTTTGGTTGGGACAACTTGGGCAGTTTCGCGCATATAAGAGCCATAATTGAGACGCACGGCATGAAGCGGTGGGATATGTGGATGGCTGAATTGAGGACAACTTACTTCGGGGACCCCTGGAATCTTCTTCTTTTTATGCAATCTATCATCACTCTCTGGTTAGCTGCTATCCAGACTTATTTTACAGTTATGCAATCACTAAAGAAATCCTGAATTCTACGTTGTGTTAACAGAACCGCGAAAAGTTGTTCTTGAATAGTTGTGATGTAGTCATTTGATTGCCTAGTTAAATGTTTTGATCTCGAGTACAAACACGGGCTTTTTTGCTTCGTGCTGTTTCTTTGGTTCCCCAAATAAGATCGTGTGCAAATTTATAAAACATGTATGATTATGTTTCTCTGTTTGAGAGTTTGATATAGTACACTAAGTGATATTTGAGCTTCTATATGTGCATTGCCTTGCCTGTGTTTAGTGTTTACTTGCACACATTTCTGACCTGCAACTCCGATTCTACTGAAGCTTCATCATTAGTTTTCCTTATACACCATCATACAGACTTGTGAAACAACCTTTAAGAATAATGTAGCCTCCAACCTTGATCTACTGTGACATAAATAATAGCAGGTACAGGCCTATCTGCTTGAATCACAACCTTGTTCCCTGAAATATTCCTCAGTGCATGAGCCGGAAATGTTCCACCTTCCGGCAGGAACGTGTACTGAACTTGCCTGATCAGGTCAGGAAACACTAGGATTGGGTTAAAGTCCATTGTCCATGAGCTAGCATTCCCTTGAGCACTTGCTCTAGCGATAGTTGCCCTAAGATTCATACCATTTACGTTGTTCCTATCTATGACCACTTGATTAACCTGACTAATAGCCCCGCCTGCTTCATCCAACTGCACGATATCAACGCCTCTACTGGATCCGGTGAACATGTTGTCCATAATAGTCACTCCACTCACTACACCCGCAACAGATCTCAACACAATATAAGCATCTCCCAGGAAAAAGCTATTGGAAATTGAGAGCTGCACAGGATCCTCTGCTACTATCCCCGTGTAATCCATATATGAGTTGACAATGCGCGTCTGTGTTAAACCTGGTGTCTTCAAGTATATCCCGGTACCACCAAAACCAGTGGCCTTGTTATAGCAATGCACATTTGAAAACAAATTAGCCTGACCGGAAACCATGATCCCCATATTGGCAGAAAAAATGACCACGTCTGAAACAGTGTTATCGTTTCCTCCCAATTCTATTGCCGTTCCTGTGAAGCTCCTCTCGTCATAATCACTACCTGCTGTGATCTTTTGGCCTAGATAAGTGTATCTGATGTAGGTCTCATGGCCACGATGCACTGAGATTCCAGTCGTGTTGAAATGACTGATATAACAGTTGTCAATGTTGATTCTTAAAGACTGAAGAACCTGAATTCCTCCACCCCGAAAATTAGAATCCAAATACAAGTCCCTCAGTGTGATGAATTCATAGTTGTATCCAGAGCCATTGT
>JAQRGC012299506.1:0-11022 GCA_028659135.1 Plantago lanceolata | reverse complement strand
GCTTAGTGAAATGAAGTTCTAGTTTTAGTATTTACCTTTCTTTTACATTTCTGTCAATGTTCTTTCATTTCCTGCAACTCTGATCTTCCCTTTCCCAGCTAACACCATAGCTCGTGGAAAGGGTCGTAACACAGACCCAACTGGGATGAGTGACAGCACTGATGCCATTCTCGAGGCGATAACAGACGCTCTTAAAGGCCCCGTAAACACGGTTTCCTGATTGATGGCATTGACAATCTTGGTGGAGCAAAAGTTGATCTTGATGGTGGCTTTTACTTGATCTCTCGTCCAATTCAATTCCCTCTTCCTGGAAAAGGAAACCTCATGGTACGTACGTATTTACGCGCATCCGCTTACTCATTCAGCTCAATGATGATGGAATCTCTGTATCTATGTGTTACCTTGCATGCATGAAACAGTTTAACCAAATGTGCATGTCTATGTATTGTTCCTGTGTTTACACGACTGATAGCTGACAAAGTGACTATGGAAATGGTTTCACCAGAGATTATACTAGTTTAGTTTCAATACGCTCGCTGATGATGACAGATACACGGGGGCTCGCTAAAGGCAGCATATAGCTTCCCGAACGAAGGATATCTGATAGACTTATCCCCTGCCTCAGACAATGGCTCTGGATACAACTATGAATTCATCACACTGAGGGACTTGTATTTGGATTCTAATTTTCGGGGTGGAGGAATTCAGGTTCTTCAGTCTTTAAGAATCAACATTGACAACTGTTATATCAGTCATTTCAACACGACTGGAATCTCAGTGCATCGTGGCCATGAGACCTACATCAGATACACTTATCTAGGCCAAAAGATCACAGCAGGTAGTGATTATGACGAGAGGAGCTTCACAGGAACGGCAATAGAATTGGGAGGAAACGATAACACTGTTTCAGACGTGGTCATTTTTTCTGCCAATATGGGGATCATGGTTTCCGGTCAGGCTAATTTGTTTTCAAATGTGCATTGCTATAACAAGGCCACTGGTTTTGGTGGTACCGGGATATACTTGAAGACACCAGGTTTAACACAGACGCGCATTGTCAACTCATATATGGATTACACGGGGATAGTAGCAGAGGATCCTGTGCAGCTCTCAATTTCCAATAGCTTTTTCCTGGGAGATGCTTATATTGTGTTGAGATCTGTTGCGGGTGTAGTGAGTGGAGTGACTATTATGGACAACATGTTCACCGGATCCAGTAGAGGCGTTGATATCGTGCAGTTGGATGAAGCAGGCGGGGCTATTAGTCAGGTTAATCAAGTGGTCATAGATAGGAACAACGTAAATGGTATGAATCTTAGGGCAACTATCGCTAGAGCAAGTGCTCAAGGGAATGCTAGCTCATGGACAATGGACTTTAACCCAATCCTAGTGTTTCCTGACCTGATCAGGCAAGTTCAGTACACGTTCCTGCCGGAAGGTGGAACATTTCCGGCTCATGCACTGAGGAATATTTCAGGGAACAAGGTTGTGATTCAAGCAGATAGGCCTGTACCTGCTATTATTTATGTCACAGTAGATCAAGGTTGGAGGCTACATTATTCTTAAAGGTTGTTTCACAAGTCTGTATGATGGTGTATAAGGAAAACTAATGATGAAGCTTCAGTAGAATCGGAGTTGCAGGTCAGAAATGTGTGCAAGTAAACACTAAACACAGGCAAGGCAATGCACATATAGAAGCTCAAATATCACTTAGTGTACTATATCAAACTCTCAAACAGAGAAACATAATCATACATGTTTTATAAATTTGCACACGATCTTATTTGGGGAACCAAAGAAACAGCACGAAGCAAAAAAGCCCGTGTTTGTACTCGAGATCAAAACATTTAACTAGGCAATCAAATGACTACATCACAACTATTCAAGAACAACTTTTCGCGGTTCTGTTAACACAACGTAGAATTCAGGATTTCTTTAGTGATTGCATAACTGTAAAATAAGTCTGGATAGCAGCTAACCAGAGAGTGATGATAGATTGCATAAAAAGAAGAAGATTCCAGGGGTCCCCGAAGTAAGTTGTCCTCAATTCAGCCATCCACATATCCCACCGCTTCATGCCGTGCGTCTCAATTATGGCTCTTATATGCGCGAAACTGCCCAAGTTGTCCCAACCAAAAGTATCAAGCTCTTCGAATACCTTAAAAACTTGTTCATCAGTATGGGCGCCGCAGGATAGTATCCCTGCCTTTCTCAGAATCTTCACGTCATTGGAGTCCTGGATTAGTAATTTCATGAAATTAACAAATGATATGACTTCGTTAGTACTAGCTGGACTAGATATCTCATAAGCTATGAGGTTGCTGTACATCACGGAAGAGTTTCTTGAGATAGACAAGACTGGTAAATATAGTTGATTGTCATCGGAATCAAAGCTAACAGCTCCTTTACGTCTGTACTCCTTGCTCGTACTTCTTCTGATATAGATGCCAAACGCTTTGAGATCTGTTACAGCACGATTATTACATTTTACGTTTTCCATTGTTAAAGACGATGAGTGCTTACTCAAATTTGGAAACATTGCCTTTATTCCCTTTATTTGAGCACTGTAATATGCTTCCAGGAAGTGAAATGAATTATTCTCCTCAGAAAAATCTCTCCCCTGCCAATCATCTCCCCCATCGGCATTGAACAGCCTGCAATGTTGTCCATCGGCAAGGACTGTACTTTGTAGCAGATCGCTGAAAATAGATTCCCCACGATCAGATTGTAAACATAATAGGAACTTCACCATTGACAATGGAATCTGATTTTCCATAAGGAGCAGATCACGAGTAATGAACTTTATCGCTCCTTGACCAAAGTATGAGTTGAAGAGCTTCAACTTAGTAGAACTGCTGCCATCGACACGAGCTTGCTGCATCTGCATATAGTAAATAAAGAAGCAGGCATCATGAAGAATCAACCAAGCCAGAGCCTGGTCAACAAATTCAACTTCTTCGTACAAACCTCGTATCTCAGTGATCCGTTCAAGAATCTTCCCGTAGAAGAACGACTTGTCTTCACCATTGTGGCTTTCAGGAACAAATGCATCGAGAGACTCTTGCTTAAAGATTTCCGCACGGCGACACTGGGGGTTTCCATGGTAATAAGGCCCCATCGATACAATAACCGGGATGTATGCATCAAGATGGTCCTTATTACTCTTCAAATGAGGTGGCACCCTCCGGATTTGAGGTTGATCACCTCCATCTGGAATCTGAACCATAACAGAGGAGGAACCCGGGTTGGCTGGTTCAGCTCCTCCTGCCTGATGGGTTGGTGCCGAAAGAGTATTCATTTCTTTTATGGTGTGAGTTGTGAGAGAGAAATTCTTGTGATAGTTGGCTGTGGGAGAAGGGTGGGTTAAGGATTTAGATGCAGGTGGAGTAACAATCAACTTATTATATAACAATCAAGCTGAGTCGGGTGAATTAAGCAAACGTAAACTGATTTAACCGAAGACAACTCAAATTAAGGTGAAATAAATAGTGGAAGGAGGGTTTATTAATCAACTCCCACGTCAACGATACCCTCTGCTTGAGAGGTTGTTGCAGTTAGATGCGGTGTGGACGGACGTGTTTCTCCTACCTAACATTAGTGAAGTAATTATCTGTATCTAAATTTAATTACTTGAAAATACGAATGTGAATGCTGAGTTATTAAAACCGACCAAATGGACATTTTATACTTCACTACTACTCACTTGTTATCACAGTTCCAGCGAGGTGCCAACCGATAATATATACTATATTTGTATATGCAAGACCAAGACTCTTGAGATTTGAGAAGTGCCTAAACACTAAACTATAGTTGGCCATTTTATACGAACACCGAGAGAGAGTAAATTACAATCAAACTTGATCAGTGATTTTGGGGGCCATGATTTTGTGCAATGGAAGTCTATAACTCTATACTCCTATGTTAATAAATTTTCAATATTACACCCTCCGCACTTTAACTTTAACCAAATGTGCATGGTGTATAATGAATTAATGAAGCTTCAGTAGAATAGGAGGAGTTGCAGGTTAGGTGTGTAGTGTGTACAAGTGAACACAGATAAGGCAATGCATATATAGGGGAGATTGAGAAGTAAACACAGACAGTAAGTGACTAGCAAACACAACCCCTTTAAACATTAACATTACAAGATCATTTACATGATGTTACCAACCTTATCCGTAATATGCTCTAAACGCTCACGTAGATCTCTAATATGGTTCTGTGCATGCTTAATCCCTTGAGATTTTCCGTTTCCCGTTGCTACGACATGGTTCTCCTTCTCCATGATGAGCTTGGCTAGCTTTTCCAATGGAATTGAGTACTTCTCACACAGGGCTTGTAGTTCCTCCATCAGGCCCTCAATATCCATCCCTTCGCCATTTGTCTTCTTTGACTGAAGAAACAACATAAATGGAAACTAATCATATATTGTCTCATCAAGTGTGCGAAAACATTACAAATGATACAACAATACAATGGCTTGTTAGGAAACTTCAGAATGTTGTTCAAAATCAAACAAGAAAGAAAAGAATAACCAGTATACTTATCATCCAGAAACTCCTTGAAAACCCCCTGCCCGTGTTTTCCAAAACCATATAAAACACCCCTACCAAAACCATTATATATAAAACCACTGCCCATGTTTTTATAATTAACAAGAAATGTCATTCACAGATGTACTACTTATATAACCCCTGCCCAATATCTTAAAAGCCCACAAGAAGAAGAAGAATATCTTAAAACCAATATATACTGTATAATCAATTAAAATGCGAATCCATCTTAAAAGCATACTGCAAACTTACTTGATTAGGATAAATGTCATTCACAGATGTGCATGGTGCATCATCAAGATTGTTCCCGTCATCTTCTGAACAACTACCTTCTTCCTCTCCACTATCCGATATCAGTATCACCAAGTCATCTTCGCCCTTGGAACGTGATAGATATTCTTCTTTTTGTGGTATCTGCGTCATAGAATGAGGATTATAATCAATTAAAAGGCGAATCCATCTTAAAAGCATACTGCAAACTTACCTGATTAGGACAGATGTCATTCACAGATGTGCATGGTGCATCACCAAGATTCTTCCCGTCATCTTCTGAATAACTACCTTCTACCTCTCCACTATCGGAAGATATCAGTATCACAGAGTCATCTGCTGGCTCACCATCTTCACCCTCGGAAGTTGATAGATATTCTTCTTGTGGTTGATTGAGAAAGGCAGCCTCATTCTCTGTTTTTCCATCAAACTTTTTCATCTGCATCAGTTAACAAGAATGAAGATTTAATAATTAAATGGTGAATCCATCTTGAAAGTACACAGCAAACTTACCATATTAGGAGTAATCTCATGCACACTTGTCTTTTTCAAAGCTTCCTTTAGATTTTGGAGATCCCATCTCATGAATCTCGGGTATGCATCATCCATGAATGGTTTCACTATCTTGCAGTGCTCACAAAACCAATACTGCAATTGAAAACATTTAATAAATAAACATTAAGAATTAATATAAAAATAATGAAATTGTCATGTACTTACGGATAGAAGCACGAAACATCCGGTATGTCTTTTTCTCTCTTTATCCTGGATGCTTTTCATTAAAGAGTGTAATATAAAGCCGCTCCAGTTGTATCGACACATGTTTCTTATATCGGAAACATACTTTGCGCTCCATTTTGCAATGGTTTTACTCGAAACGGGAGCAAAAACCATTGCCAACAGATACAATGTAGCAACGCAAGCGAAGTCTGAACTTCCAATGCGTGTGTCTTTCAAAAGTTGTACAAGCAGTGAGATACCCAAACTGCGTGGTCTGTCCTCCTTGGAGAAGAATCTGTCGAAGAACTTGCTTCCCGCGTCTTTCTTGAAACAACTAATAGCATACGGCCCATCCACTATGCCAAAAATGAGTCGCACTTGTTCTTCTGTTATTTTCATCTCTTGGCCTCCAATTATAAACAAATCCTTTTCACTGTCATAACAGCACATTATCTGCGCAGTATATTTCCCCCCTTTTTGGCACGCCTTTGGGTTAATCTTATCATCATTTATAAGCTCAAATATGTGTCGAAATGGCGTCATCCTGAGCTTCATCATGTGTTTTTTCAGCCCAATATCTTGCAAAGTCTTGATGGCAGTGTGGAAAGAATCAAAGTACATAGGAGCTATAAAAGAATAAACGAACATAAATCGTTAATTATCTGCTATAAGGATGTCAAAGAGATTGTAACATAGCAATTAGCAAGCAAGGGCGCTTCTTTGCATAGCCAAAGAGATGAAAGTAACTAATAGAATATAAGCATTTCAATCTGGACCTACGTTTAGTGATTATGAACGTAACTGTTCCAGGCTATTGTTGGTTTCGCACATTTTCGGGTTATGTGTCAAATTTCTAGCAAGAACTGTTATTGTATTGACACAATCAACTCCCAAAATAAATAAATAAAAAGATTAGAAATCCAAAATACAGGCAGGTATCAAGAAACCCAATGAAGCCCAAGTAAGATATGGTAAGTGGTAACAAGAATTATCAAAACCAGAACCCCAAGTTTGAAGGCACATTAATTGCTCCAGCATAGTGTACAAGTACAACACAAGAATGTTTCAAGTTAAACTCATTTAGTTCCCTACTTAATTTCCATGGAGTGACCTCAGTCCTCAAATGCTAGTGAGGGGCCATCAAAACATGATAATAAGACAAGTTACAGTTTTAGAAAATCACCTGCGCTACCGCGTGTCTTGCCTTGCTCCTCCATGATGATGTATGCAGTTAAAGATGGTGATGGTGAGCAGTGGGAAATCCAGGAGCGATTTTCACCGTGGTCGAACTGTAACTATCTTTTACCAATCTTCCAGTTTAATGAACTTTTAAAGAAGCATGTAAAGGAAATATATTAGGATAAGAACAAAACTGGAATTAGTTAATTAACTTACTAACAAAAGCAATACCAGTTAGCAGTAATGGTATTAAATTCTAAATTCACTGACTTGCTACGACTAAATTATCATTGACATGAATAATAAGTCATGTTTGTATCATCACTATCACATTGAAAGCAGTAAGGTACTACAAGTAATCAAGTATAGTCCAGTGAGTCCTTTGGATGTTTTAACTGAGCAACTTCAATTCTAAAGCCCTGTTTGAATCTACTTAATCTAATGCTTTATATACTAGTCCCTTTTCATTCTTGTGATAATGTAGTATGTGTTTGTAAGCATGTATGAGGGTATGAGTATGACAAATTGAGAAACATAAATGATAAGCAGAGAAAAAGAACCCCAAATTGAATTTTATAGGGTTAGTGAATTTTGAGAATTAGAGTACCTTACAAAGAAGAGAAGAGGAGTAAAATCAAGAAGAATGTTCAGGTGCTGGGCAGGGACGGCGGTTGATCCGCAGATGGAGGAGGCGGAGCTGATCGACCTCCTCTCTTTTTCTCTCTCTCCCTATGAGTCAGTCCAGTATGTTGTGAATTGGGATAATTTTGAATTCGGAAAACTCTCTCTCTCTCTCAGTCCCTGGTGTTTGTGACCTCAGCATAAAATGTATGCAACCTTTTTAAATCTGCAACCGATTTGATTAGGCAGTGAGAAAACCTATGGGCTGCTGCTAGTAGACTTAATTCACTTCATCACTTCACTAACAGAAGAGAAAGAAAAAATGAAGAAGAAGATGAAGAAATGGGGAGTTGATGAGTGAGAGAGTAGTAGGAGGACTGACTGTAGGAGTAGTAGTTACATGCAATTATGAACATTGGTTAAGGTGCTAATTAAAACATTTTCATTTCTGCTATTGGTTCATGCCTAATTAATTTCGCTTTATCCCCCTTTTCTTTTATACAGAAAACTAGATAGATAGATTAATCATCAAAGTTCACGTTTAAAAACCGAATAGTAGGGAAAGAGTCTAAATTTCAAAAGTACATCAAACCAAGCGGGGGATAGCCCCAAACAAAATATATGTATAGAATTAGAAACCGGTTGCACCCTTCGGAAAGTCTTTTTTCTTCCTTCATTGGCAAGATGGTCAGCTACTTTGTTCAATTCCAGATAGACAAAATCAATATGTACAACTTCCATTTCCTTGAGCATCTCATAAGCTTCTTCTAAAAGGTTTTGGTGGCGCAAAATGCAAATGTGAGCCTCGTTGATTTCGACCGAAAATGCTCGTCTAGTGGGGTGCTCCATGTTCAAGATAAATTATAGCTTTGAAATGAAAATTGAAACTCGAAATGTAAACAAAATATACATGAAATTGAAAATGTAAACGGTAAGATACTATTAGCCGTAAAACTAAATTCTTTTCGTCAAAACCTCATTAATTTAAATTTAATTAAATTTAATTTCATTAAGTTCAATTTAATTCAAACTTATTTTTTATAATCTAATTCACTTTTAATCCATTCAAATGATTTCGCTTCAATTTAAATGAAGAGAACTGAACTGAACCTAATATTAGTTTCAATCCATACTAAACTGTTATTAACTATCGATTTAATTACCGATTTTATTAGTAAAATTACACTTTAAACTTTCTATGATCCAATCGCTAGTGAGGGAAGTGGATTAGACTTTGAACTTTCCAACATCCCTTGGTTTAATTATTATCGGCGTTACTTAACGATAATTACAGTTGACACCACTTAAAGAAGAAAAAAGATAATTAGAGTGAAGGAAAAAAAGAAGAGGTGGAAAATCTAGAAATAGATATTTACGCAAGAGATCCAAAAATATCTGCTCCATTTGTCCACCGTGGCACCCCATTTCCGAATCACAGATTGCACTTTTTCTCTCTCTCATCTTCTCTTCTTCTCTCTACCATCTTCTTCTTCACCAACACCACACCACTCTGTACATTTCATCCTCTTCTCCACCAACACCATCAACGTACAGTACTCTACACTCTTCCAATCCAATCCAATTCCATGGGCGAAGAATCGATGAAGATCGACGACGGCGTCGCCGATTGGCAAGCCGGTCTCCCCTCGGTCGCCGATCTCACCCCCCTCTCTCAGTCCCTAATCCCCCCGGAGCTCGCCTCCGCCTTCAAAATCATCGCCGAGACACCCCGAACCATGCTCGAAGTCAACCGCGCCTCCCAATCGACCTTCTCCTCTCTCAATTCCAAACCCTACGACGACGTGATCATCGATTCCGACTTACCGGACGACCTCCTCGGATCCGACCCGAAGAGGAACCGTACCGTCACCGAAGAGGAAGTAATTGAGAATTCCCAAGGTAAGGCGGTGAAGCGGCCGCGGCTGGTGTGGACGCCGCAGCTGCACAAGCGGTTTGTGGATGTGGTGGGGCATTTGGGGCTGAAGAACGCCGTTCCGAAGACGATTATGCAGCTGATGAATGTCGAGGGTTTGACTAGGGAGAATGTTGCTAGTCACTTGCAGAAGTATAGGCTGTATGTGAAGAGGATGCAAGGGCTGTCGAACGAAGGGCCTTCGCCGTCCGATAATTTGTTCGCTTCGACTCCGTTACCGCCTGCGCAGAGCTTTAACGAGTCGTCTAGTGGACAGGGGAACGTGAATTCGAATAGGAGTCATGGGACTAATACCAATGGTGGTAGTGTTGGGCATATAGGGATGCAAATGCCAATGGTGCCGATGACTGGGAGTGCAGGCGGAGGGTTTAACGGGTACGAAGCACCCGGGAACTCTATGCATCATCATCACCATTACCATCATCATTACCAGCAGCAGTTTAACAGTATGGCACAGCAGCAGCAAAGGGACTGGTCTGCTAATAATAAATATAATAGCAGTAATGCTTAGTGTGTGGAAGATGAAACAGAGGAGAGGTAATGCTCTTATAATTAAGAACTGTTGTTGTTGTTGTTGTTGTTTATGATAGTTTATGTTTACTTGATTGGTAAAGTTACGCAAAAGTGACTCGATGAGTAACATATAGGAGCAAGTGTTTAGCGAATTCTTCGTCTTGATGAATAAATGACATGTCTTGATGGTGATGGTATATTGGTTGGTCTGTTTGTGTGTTGTTGAGATGTTTGTTATTTCAATCAAGTGATTGTGAATTTATACCCGTGTCCCATGTGTGCAGAGAGACATATGCTTGTATTAGTAACTCTTTTGAGTTGTGTCATGGTAATGCTAGTCGCTAGTAATCGAAAATCGCTAATGTTAGCTATGTTGATGTGGCTTTATGTATGTCTAAGACTCTAGTGTATCTTTTGGTTTATAATGCAGATGAAATGTAGGTTTCATAGTTGTGCCTTACTTTCTTTGGTTTGGAAATTGTTATAGCACTGGGTTTGGTTTACATTCCATTTTTGTGTTGGTGCTTTGTTATCTTGAAACGCATTAATTGGTTTGAAGTTATATATTGTTTCAGATATCGTTGAAAATGGCAATGCTGTAGTAATTGTTACTATACATTCCATGATCTTGATTTATAATTCAGCTGGGTAGATTTGGATTGCAACTTGGAAACACAATGAGGCAGATAGTGGTCTATGCTGGCAACATTTGATGTATTTTGTAAGGGATTTCTTATCCATGTGTTCTGGTGTTCAAAATTGTTGCTTGGTTGCTTACACAAACCATATGAAGAATGGAAAGAAGAAAGCCGCTCCATAATCTCTCTGATGGTGGAAACATAAAGTCCACTGCACCTGCATGATTGCTACAAATATTGCACCGTAGCACTACTACTATTATTGACACATCCTTTCTTCACACACTCTATTGCATTTAGTTTTGTTACAGTAACATAGAATTATGTTGTCATGCTATATGCAAATTGTATGGTACTACAGTATTTGTTTCTGAAAAAATGAACAAAGATCAGTAAAATTGCTACTATAAACAACTTCATTGGTAGTCTATACAGTATAACAGTGCTATGCTAATTGGGGAGGGAATGCGACATATGCCTACCGACAAGTTGTCATAGTCCTAATTTGTGCCAACCGCATAGATTTGCAGATTTTCTTCTAAAATGTTAAGCCGTTAATTCTTGAAAATTCTGAGTTTCCTAAACTCAAAATATT
>JAQRGC012299323.1:0-19269 GCA_028659135.1 Plantago lanceolata | reverse complement strand
CCCCAAATCAGCGACGGATAGATTATCCGTCGCTGACCATGGGGCGATCCGTCGGTAGCTACCGACGGATAGTATCCGTCGGTAGCACCGTCGGTAATTTGTGAATTTCTTGTAGTGAAAAGACCGTTTCTAAAGGGTTTAAAATAATGAAGCACTAAAGCTTAGGCACTATTTTTTCCACTTATAGGTTTTCATATAATTGGGATCTAAAGAGGCCTGCGACTGCAATCGAGGTTTTGCTACTCGGGTTTTTACTCTTTCTTTTTTTCATTGTCTGGTCCGCCTGTGGACTGTGGTTTAGTTTTGTGTAAAATCTTTTCCTTTATTTCAATATATGCTCGATTCATTAAAAATAATTGCAAATAAGTTTGTCCCTTCTAACTTAAAAGGGACCGTCCCTTATGAGACTTTGCGTTTTATGATAGTAAGAAAATGAAAAATTAAATTAATTGAATTGGTTGGATGATGAATGGTCATGAATAATTGTGATTTTTATTATTGCTGGTCGGTAAATATGAATTATGAAGGTTTGAGTATATGTAGTGCTGGCAATTTGATGGTTAGGATAGGATTAGAGTGGTTACATATTGGATTTGAGTTAATAAGGTTCAAACCCATTCAACACCCACTTCTAATGGATTCTAATTAATTGGTTGCAAATGGATATGGATGGATAAGGTTCAACCACTTCCATTCACTTCTCAATATTCACAACAAACATTGTTGCTCCTGTGCCGGTGTGCGTTGTATACTTGTATCTGTAAATAATTTTCCAATCCTCTTCACAATTGAAACCAAAACCCTTTCTCTCTACTTTCCACCTCTCTCTCTCTCTCTCTCTCTCTCTCTCTCTCTCTCAAAAGTTATATCTACATTATTAGTACTACTAGTAGACGTAATTTACAGAGAAAACAAAAACCCCCATTCCTCTTCTCCTCCTCCATTAATCAACAAGAACAGGAAAAACACAGAGAAAACGATTGGTTGTTCGAATTCAAGATTAACCTCAGCCGTCGGATTCATCCTCCTCTCCATCTACTCGCCGTCGATTTGCTTCGGAATCCGCTTACCTTGAGCAATTGATGCCAGGAGAGTCAGGAGACGTGAGAGGGAGTGAAGAGCGACATCTGAGAAGCTGACAACCGTTGCGGCACGTCGTATTCGCGAGCGCGGTGGCCGGTAGAACTAGATTTCATCGGAAATTTGAGAATTTTTAGAGATAGAAAGTGTTGAATGGAAATAAAAAAAGCTTGTCTAATTTAATTTGGGTCAATGTGGTTATCCATATATCATCTAGTTTCTACCCTTTTTAATATGGGTTCATTTTCTTTTGTCCAATTTCAAAGTGGGTTTAGTAAAATGTTGGTTAAATTGGATTGGATATTGGATATGGTTACACCCATATGTATGGGTCTAAATTGTCAGCACTAAATATATGGAAAAGAAAGAAATTAATTGTTTATGAAAGGTTAACCGGTGGGGTTAAATTGATGGTTAATGCCTTATTGGTTGTCTAAATACATCCTTAACATAACGTGGGACCAGCAGCCCAGCTGACAGCTCAGCAAAATTTGAAATTACACCTAGCCGTTCAACTCATTAAATTATTACATTTTCAAAATCACAACGTTTTCATAATTCCAAATCTACCCCTGTGACCCTTTTCTCTTTCAAATCTCTATACCGCGATTTTCCACGTTTTGAAAAATCAAACCCAGATCCTCATCTAAGCCGTCCATCTTCATCTCCCTTCTCTAATTTCACAATCTTCAATCTTCCACTTTTACTCTACAGTGTCAGAGAGAGTGAGGTAGAGAGAGAAAGAGAGAGGTAGAGAGAGAAAGTTCGATGGGAACTTGAATGAAGAAGTGAAGCAAGCAGTCGGTCAGTTGAAAACAGTTTCTATGAAACGAAGCTGATTCAGTAATTAAGAATACCTAATTTCTTCACTTATCAGCCATTTCAAAATTCAGTAGATTTGGATTTCTCTTTGTCATTTCATCAAACAGGTACTGCTCACTGCTCAATTCCTTGCTTCTGTAACGAAATCACACCATAAACCATTCGTCTCTTTGTTTCTCAATTGAGTTTAACATTTGTGCTTTGCTTGCTGCAGGATGCTACGGGATTTCAAATTCCTGCGTAGAAAGAATCCTAACGCAGAGGAAGCTGAGAATGTGCCTGTAAACCCCAAGGATTCAACGGTGAGCCCTCTGGTTGGGGTAGACCCTTCAAGGCCTGTTTTGACTGCGATTCAGGATCCATCTCAAGTTTCCAATTGTTCGTCGGAGCAAGTAATGGGTAGCATTAAGTCCAATAGAGTGGACAGGACACCGACTAAGCCCAAGCGTAGATATGCAGATATTCGTACTCCCGAGAAGCAAGGGCTTGCTTCGAAACACCGGTTTGGATGGGCGCACAAGAGTGAGCATCAATTGAGTAGTGGCGTAGTGGAGTCGAAGGAAGAGGGGAAAGTTGTAGCGAATATGGATACACCTAGGTCGACTAGGGGGGTTGGGAGGGCTAATTCTACCTATTCAGAGTGCAATTCAACACAGAATACACCTAGTAAGAGTGTGAGCAAGCCTCCGAGTTCGGGCTTTTGTCTGGCTAGTGGTTCGAGGCCTCCTATAGGCAATGGAGCTAACCGAATGGTCAACTTTGCAGTTCAGTCTAAAGGGGTTCCTAGTTCTTGTAATTTGCCAGCTGTTGTTAATACTGTTGAGGTTCCTTATTTTGAGTTGAAGGAGGACTCATCGTTTTGGATGGAGCATAATGTTCAAGTAAGCTACTCTTTATTAATTGTCTGGTTGTCATACATTGTCAATCTAGTTCATGAAGGTTCTTTAGACCTTCTGTATACCTAAAATTTTAATATCAATCTCGTAGGTTTTGATACGTGTACGCCCATTGAATAATATGGAGAAGACTAGTTTTGGCTTTGGTAGATGCTTGAAGCAGGATAGTTCACACTGCATCACTTGGACTGGGCAACCTGAGACTCGGTTTACCTTTGACCATGTAGCATGTGAAGCTATAGACCAGGTTTTGTAATTGTTAGGTGTACTGATTACTCAATATACGTTTGCGTAGAGGGTGTTATTAACACTTTTGGGATTGCAGAAAACACTTTTTCGGATGGTTGGCTTGCCAATGGTGGAGAATTGCTTGTCCGGATATAATAGCTGTATGTTTGCGTATGGGCAGGTATAGTATACATATTCGAGTCCTTGTTTAACTGCAGTCCAGCTATTATATTCATTTCACCCTCAGTGATGCATTATTTTTCTTTTAAATCATGATTCGATAATGTAGACTGGTAGTGGTAAGACACATACAATGCTTGGTGACATTGAGGAACTCGAAGTGAATCCTAGCCCGAATCGTGGAATGACGCCCCGTATATTTGAGTTCTTGTTTGCAAGGATTAGAGAGGTAACTTTGATCTCATTTGCTTCCCATTCCATGTAAGACTTACGCTCAAGCAATTTGCTGATTATGCAACATTTTTTTTGCTTTAGGAGGAAGAATGCCGAAGAGATGAACAATTAAAGTATAACTGCAAATGCTCTTTTCTTGAGATTTATAATGAGCAAATTACCGATCTTCTTGATCCTGCATCCACAAACTTGATGGTACTATTGCTTCTAATAATCCGATCCTATCTTGGTGAGCTTGGCAATCATTAGATCAATGTGTAATCATCTCTCTCTTCATTGTCTCCCTCTTGTAGTTGCGTGAAGATGTGAAAAAGGGCGTTTATGTTGAAAATCTCTCAGAATTTGAGGTTCACACAGTTACAGATGTTCTTCATCTATTGAGCCTGGTAAACTCTTCTTTTGCGCTTTCTTTTGGTCTAACTGTAATAGCACAATCCTCGCGCCCCCCAGTGGATCTTTCTATCTGGATGAACTAATATTTTGCATTATGCTTTAGGGTTCTTCAAATAGGAGAGTTGCGGCTACTAATATGAATAGAGAGAGCAGCCGTTCACATAGTGTTTTTACTTGTGTGATTGAGAGTAGCTGGGAAAAGGATTCTACAACTAACTTTCGTTTTGCAAGGCTGAACCTTGTCGACCTAGCTGGCTCTGAGAGGTAATAGACTTCGTTCAACTTAGATGAGTATTGTCCTTGCTCAAGTATATAATGAGAATGTTCCAAACAGGCAAAAGTCCTCTGGTGCTGAAGGTGAACGCCTGAAAGAAGCAGCAAGCATTAATAAATCTTTGTCAACACTAGGGTAAGGGTTGGATCCTGGTTAATGCAAAACCACTGCATCATGTAGTTAAAATTTATTCATGACATTTTCCTTCTCAATCGGCATTGCAAGTTTGACATTAATTTCTTCTGCAGACATGTAATTATGGTTTTAGTGGATGTGGCAAATGGAAAACCCAAGCATGTACCTTACAGAGATTCAAGATTAACATTTCTCCTCCAGGTGCAACTTATTTTACTTGTTTGCTTGATGGCGTAGTACTTTTGTTAATGTTACCGTTAGTATAGAGTACTAAGTTGTCATGGAACTTGAACAAGTTGTTCTTGTGCGCAGGACTCTCTTGGAGGAAACTCGAAAACAATAATTATAGCAAATGTCAGCCCATCGATTTGGTATAATGCTAATTTTAATTGACCATTTTTATTTCAGAAGGATTTTAGGGCTGACCTCCTTTCTTCAATTTTAAATAAACTAAAATCTTTCAATCACGAACAGCTCTGCAGCAGAGACATTAAACACTTTGAAGTTTGCTCAGCGAGCCAAGCTTATTCAGAATAATGTAAGCTTTTTAGTGTAATTAGTAATTTAAATTGGTTGGGATGTTTCTAAACAGGCTATCATAATTTAAACAGGCTATCATAAATGAAGATTCATCAGGAGACGTCTGCGCACTGCAGCTTCAAATAAGATTGCTGAAGGTCAGATTAGCTTCATTTTTTTATTTACTTTAGTAAAAATTGATCTGGATCTAGTTTCTGCCCGCGTGAAACTTTTCTTCAATGAAGTTGTCACAATGATTGTAACAGGAGGAGCTTTCCACACTCAAGCATGAAAAGGTACATCGATCCTTGTCGTTTGGATCTCTGGTCCCTAGCAAAGTAAGGAACAAAGATGAGGATGACTATATCGAACAACAGGCCCACTTGGTTGATATGCCCGGACAAGAACCCAGTGGCGTTCTTAGAGTCTCTTGTAAACAGGTCACACATAAACTATTTCCTGAACAAAATCTTTATCACGTCCTTTTTTTCGCAGTTTTCTGATATCTTTTCTTTCATCTGTATTTCAGATGAAATCATTGGAAACTACACTTAGTGGTGCATTTAGGAGGGAACAGATGGCAGAGAATTCTATCAAACAACTTGAGGCTGAGATTGAGCAGTTGAATCGTCTGGTAACATCTTGCTTGGCATATGTTTTTTTGTTGTTCACTTTTTGCTATCAGAAGGCTAATGAGTTCAGGTGACATATTGCTTCGCAGGTCAGTCAAAGAGAGGAGGACACTAGGTGCGCAAAAATGATGCTGAAATTTAGAGAGGACAAAATTCAAAGAATGGAGTCTCATCATGGAGGATCCATATCAGCTGATGATTATTTAAAGGAGGAGAATGCAGCACTTTTGGAAGAAATTCAGCTGCTGCGGTCAAGGATGGATAAAAATCCTGAAGTGACCCGATTTGCGCATGAAAATATTAAACTCCTAGAGCAAGTCAGGCGGTCAGTTATTTCCAAAACCTACTCACTTTCAGATGACTTCTTTTTATACCTATGATAGATTTTAAGTTAAAACCTTTTGTCTTTCTGGAACTCTTAAAGGTTTCAAGATTTATATGAAGAAGGTGAGAGGGAATTATTAATGAGCGAAATATCCGAACTGCGGAATCAGGTGTCGTATTTGCCTAACTGAAGCTTAAATCCTGTATTTCTCAAGCTGTTTTGAGTCCCCTCTGCTGACCTTTTTATGCTTGACAGCTTATTCTCTTCATTGATGGAAATTCAAAGCATCCTTATATTCCTCTTGAGGTAAACATAAGATATTTATTTGGAAAGCTTCCTTTCTGGTTTAGAGGCACCTTATCAGAATAGGCATTTTGATGTTCACTTTGATTCTTTGATTCAGGGTTCCATCCATGGTGGCAATGAGAATGATATGATTCATGATGAGGTTTGTCTTTTCATGTTGCACTGTTGGTCAATTTCTTTTCATATAAATCACGATTTCTAATACTGTCATTTGCAGTTGAAGAGAGCCACTGCTGAGTTGGAGTCGAATAAAGACAAGCTGGCCTCTTGTCTGCTTGACAATGAGAAGCTCAGGCGGTAAACTTGTGCTTTTCATACATTCTTATACGATTCCTTATATGCTCTGATCTCAGATTCGAAACTCAACTTTTTAATATGTCCTTCTGCTCTTCTGCAGAGAACTAGAAGAGTTACGTGTATCAAATGTTATCATGTGTGCAACTCCGGAGCATGATTGCCTCCGTGAAGTCATTAAGGTACTTAATGGCTATTCTTTAAATTGGGGCACAATGTGTTCTTTCAATGTCTGTTCATTCAATTAGATCTGTTAAAGAACTTGAACAAGCTTGTGTGACCTAAGTCATGTAAAGTGGGTCAGTGGGTGTGCAAGTGTAAGCGACAGTAATAAGTTGAAAAGTAGCAGCGTGCTTGGTAAAAAGTTATATACTAGTATATATTTAAAAAGATGATGAACATCAAAGTGAAAAATGTTACCACAAAATGAGGAGATCATAAACAGAAAAGTTCTCACCTCAAACTGTGCATGTAGCCCATATTTAGCTTCCTACAGCAAGAAATATATCTTACCGAACCCTCTAGAATTTTATAGATAATTTGTAGTCTCAAACACAGTTATAGAAAGATAACCTTTACTCTCCCAGTAGCTAGTATAGTTGAGTTACCATCTAACTATATACTGAAAAGG
Source organism: Plantago lanceolata (assembly GCA_028659135.1). Lineage (NCBI taxonomy): Eukaryota > Viridiplantae > Streptophyta > Magnoliopsida > Lamiales > Plantaginaceae > Plantago > Plantago lanceolata. The sequence goes on along the minus strand of JAQRGC012299323.1, from coordinate 12,320 downwards.
GAATTGTTTACAATAGCCAAACAGCTGTTCACTCTAAGCCTAGAATCGTACCATGAAGATGAACAGAAACTTCATACATACCTGTTAGCTTGACAGTTTAGGGAGAAGAAGATGAACATTTTCAAGGTGCAAATTAATATCATAATTTGTAAATTACTAAATTCAGAAGAGTGTGAGGCTCTCTGTATGTGATTTAGTGCATGACTAATAGAGATTCTACACTAGTTAAATTAATTAACATATACTTGAATACAGGAATCCATTGTGGATGTTCCCTTAAGCAATAATCAGTCAACACCAAGCAACGGAGATCAGGAAGAATTAAGAAATAGTAATGCGATGAAACAAGCAGAAGAAATCATGAATTTACAACTGGAGTTGGATATCCTCAAAATAATTCTCCAAGAGGAAAGGTCCTACCGTGCTGAAGCAGATCAAAAGTCCAGAGAATATGAAAAGCTGCTGGAAGAAATCAAAGGATCAAAAGTTGTTATTGAAGCTCTCGAGTCCCAAGAGCTTATAAATGAGATAGAGGATCTTAAAGAGATCTTAAACAGAAAAGATCTTGAGATTTCTTCTTTAAAGGAGCAAGGGTTCAGAGACCTCTACAAGTCTGAATATACAGAGAAGGAGGACACGCGTTTGGAAGCAAAGTTAAAGAAGATGCATGAATCTCTTGAGAAGGCTAAGAAACTAAACCAGTGGTATCAAAGTGGATTCTCCTGTCAAGAATCCGAGAAAGAAGAAACAGAAGAAGTGCGGAAGCAGGTTGAGGAGGAAACAGCTGAGGTAATTGTGTGTTTGCAAGAAGAACTTTCCGTTCTTCAACAAGAAGTCCATGATGGTAAGATGAAAGAGGTGGAAATTAGAGATAAGCTGAAATTATTAGAGACTGAAATTAAAGTCATGGATAATGATTTTCGTCTGAAGTGTGAAGAAAATGCAAAATTAGCTGAAATGCTAAAAGACAGAGAGCATGAATTGAGAATATTTTCTGAAGAATGGGAAGTATTGGTGTGCGAAATTGAAGGTATCCTTTCCGGCGGGCAGGAGGATTTAGAAAAGGCACATGATGAGATTGGTCTGATTACGACTTTAATCCCGGATAAATCAAGCTGTATTTCGGAACAGTTTGAAAGAATGAAACAATATATTGCTGAAAAAGAAAGTTCCATTGAAAAGCTTCATCAATGTTTACAGGATGCAGTGGAAAAGAGACACGACGTGGAGTCCATGCTAAGGTCTTTGAGGGGAGCAGCATTGGTTATTACTGAGACTCATCAACATGAGTGCAGTGAAAAAGACTATGAAATTCAACTCTTAACTTCCCAATTAAATGAGAAGACATCTGCTATTGCAGAGCTTGAGAGCATAATAAAGTGTGGAAAAGACAGATTGAGGACGGCATCTTCTTGTGCAACATCGGCATTTGTGATGGTGAACAGATTGTCAGAATTAAATTCTGTTTGCGAGGACGCTTTAAGTGAGAAGAATACACAGATTGGAGAGTTTCAAGAGATTATTACTCAAAAGGTTACCACTATTGATGAGACACATAGAAGGGCCCAGTCTCTACAAATGGATTTAGAAGCATCAGAAGAAAATTGCACCAAACTGAAGCGCCAGCTATCTGAAGAGCAAAAAATATTGAAAACTTTCCAAATAAAGCTTGAAGAGATTGAGAACGAGGAAATCTTAGAAGCGACAGAAAAACTTAAGGAGCTGAATTCCGGAGTTTCTGCAGTGAAGTGTTGCATGGATGAGTACTTGCATGGAGGTGATCATCGGAGTGAAGCTTGTCCAAAAAAATCATTTTGTCCTTCTGCAAGTCCTGAAAAGAATCCACAGGTAAAACTAAATACCTTGTAAATACTGATTTCCAGACTGATTCATGGTGAGTTTGCAACTTATTTACATGCGAATAGATCTTTTAAGATGTTTAAGATGTTGGCTTGGACCTCCTTAAGAAACTTTTAACTTACTTTTATAATAGGACTCAGTTTACAAACACTCTTCTTGGAACCTTTTTAACTTTTAAGTAGTAGTTTTTGCAAACACTCACCAAATTCCCATAGAAAACTTTGCAACTTCTGAGAACCCCTGTTTCTAAAATGTGCGTCAGCCAATTAAATGTTGGAAAAAAATAAACATTCTTGGATGTTTCTTCAAGAGCTCATGGAATGTTGTTAAAACATAAAATTAGAGTCTTGTTGCATACTTATCACTTTATTTTCATTAATTCAGAATGTATAGCAACTTATTTGATGTTAAATGTAGCAAGCATAAAATTAGGCACTATGTTTCCCTTGTTGCAGACGGGTACTGGAACAGAACAAGACATTGTGCATGTAGAAGAATCAAGTAATCTTGAAGATGTGAAAACTGGCACTTATTTCATGTCGGAAAATAATTTGATGATTAAGAAAAGTAGAGATGCCACAATTATTCTTTTGAAGAAAGAGATAGAATCTGCCCTCGGAAGCTTGCAAGGAGTACAAGCTCAGATGGCGAAGTTGGTGTTTGAGAAAGAAGAGATTCTGGCATCAGGAATGCATGGTAGAGAAAACACAGAAGTTTTGATGAATCAAGCAGTTCACCATCTTCAAGTGACTATAGATAGTTTTGAAACTGATTTACAGCTCAAAGTCAATGCTTTGGATGGTAAACTACGTAAAACGGAAGAAATTCTACATGAAGCTTGTACTTCCTGGTCACAGCAAAGAGAGGTAGGCATTCTTTCCGTAATTTTTTTTTTCGGGTAATGTTCCTTGGTCCATAAAAAATTTTCCTGGAACAAAATGATACTTCATCATGATTAATATATATACATTCACTCTAATTCATAGCTGGCATTTTAAAGTTCTTGGACATTTTTTCTAAAGCAAATAGAAATTGTAATTAAGTATTCTGGTGTAACATGATTCACACCAAGTTTACTTATTTGGAACTTAAATGTTTCAAAGAGAACGCTTAGAAGTTAGAACGTGGATAATACCATTTGATTGTTTGTACAACTGTCCTACTCTTGTAGTTATTGGAAGCTGAACTGGATGATGCTCGAGTTGTTGCTTCCCAGAAAACCATTGAAGCTTCGTGCTTTTTGGAGAAATTTGTGGAAGTTCAAGACACTGTGAGTGAAGCAGATATAATGATCAATGAGTTGCTGATAGCTAATGAATCATTGAAGCTTACTGCTCGTGAATTCAGAGGAAAGGAAAATAACTTGATCAGTCAGATAAATACCCTGGTAAATGATGTTGAAAGCTTGAAACTCTCCAATAATCTGAAGGATCAGAACTACAGGAAACTGGAGACTGAATATGAAGCGGAGCTTGTTGCCATGAAGGCAAAGCTTGGCGAACTTGAGGATATTGTTTCAGAAATTCAAACCTGCTCGATGGGAGAATGGATGTCTCTCTCATCTGCTTTTCTGAGTGTAAAATCTCAAGTCAACGAATCAACTAAAATCATTAGGTCATCAATTGAGGAGGTATGGTCAGAGATAATAGTTAAAGATTGTGCGATTTCTGTGCTGCATCTTTGTCACACGGGAATCCTCTTAGAGACAGCAAATGGTTTGAACGCAGAAAATGGTCTTCTCTACCATGGTTTGTGTGAATCTAATGCTGTTGTATCTGAACTCAGGGAGCACAATTTCAGATCTAAAAGAGAACTTGAAATGTGCAGAGTCCTCAAAGGGAAGTTGTTGGCAGACATAAAGAAAGGTTATGATCGCGTATTGAGCAAAGTAGATGAAGCTGAGAATCTCACGCTTCAGCTTACCTTTTTCGAAAAGAAGATAAAGGATCTACAGTGCCAGGAAGAAATGATGCTGCAGAGGTCGAATGATATGGGATCTGAACTTGCAGTGCTGATGAAAGAGCTTGATTGCAGCAACAGACAAGCCTTGGCATCGCTTGTTGATCAAGATAGATTGCTCAAGGATAAAGACGAACTACTTGAAAACCGGGAACAGTATCTCTTAACAGAGCTCACTGCAAAAGAGCTTGAGTCAGTATTTTTGTCATCGGAGTTAAAGCAGCTGTCGAGCACTTGTAATGGTTTCCTTGAAGTTCTTGAGAATGCCAAGAGAGAATTAATTATGAAGACCTTGGATGCTTCCTCAAATGAGCTCGTTTTAGAGGAGCTTGTCGAGTTGAATGAGTCCTTGAAAGTCTCGCTTGCGGAAGCAATGGAAGGCAAGCGAATCCTTTATCATAAGGTTCAATATCTTGAGTCTCAGTCGGACAAGCTACTAGAAGAATTAAAGTGGAAGGAAACAGCTCTTGAGACTTCTTCTGCGCATATATCTGAGCTTGATCAAAACACCCAAAAGCTGCAGGATAGCTTTTGTCTGCTTGAAACGCAATTGCACAGTGTTCAATTGATTATGGCAAAGAAGGATGAGGAACTTGGAGAAATGAAATGCCTCGAGAAAGAGAATGAAATGTTGCAGGATCAGTTAATAGAACATAAAATGGAACACTGTGTGCTTCTTCAAGTTTTGGAAGGTACCAAAGGTGATTTTGAAGTTGAAAATCACAGACTGAGAGATAATATTTTAACGTTGGAGAGTTGCATCGCGAAGTTAGAGGAGGATATGCAGCAGTCCATGGTACAAATGGAAAGCTTCCGACTTTGTCAATCTGTTGAAAACGACTTGTGCTTAAGAATCCAAGATTTGGAAATGGAACTGGAAAATGTGAATGCTGTGAAAAATGAGAACATGTTATTGAGAAACAAGCTTGATGCTCAGAAGATTAGCAAGTCTGAGTATATCAATGCTTTGGGCTTGATAAATTCGAAAAATGCGGATTTAGAAAAACACATAGAACTCATAAGCAGCAGAGTATTTGATCTAATTGCCGAGAGGTTTATACAGATAGATGAAATGTTTCAAAAGACGCTGAAGGAAGTGGAGAAGGCTCACATTTTTATGGAACAGTTCAATGGTTTAGATGCTTCTCTTCAGATGGAGTTGTCAAGAAAGGAGAATGTTTTGAAAGGTTTACTATTTGATTTAAGCATGCTACAGGAGTCGACATCAAATAGTAAAGATGAAATGGAAGAACTGCAGTCTTCTTTCAGAGCACTAGAAAAAGACTTGGAAATAAAGTCTGTCAATCTGGGGAACTCTATTGCTGAAAATCAATTACTTGAAGCTCAAGTTCAGGATAAGATAGTGAGATTATCTTCTCTTGAATTTGAAATTGCAAAACAGCAAAAGATTATAAATTCTTTGTCAGATGAAAATTATAAGCTCTTGTGTAGTGCAAAAGATGCATCCGAAGCAAAGAGTTCCATGGAGAAGTCATTGATGGAAACCAGAATCAAATGTGAGAATTTAGAGACTGAAATTGTCGAAATGGAAAGTGCCCTTGCACAAATCACTGAAACTAATGATTCTCTAAAAAGCAATTTGGATGCTATCACTGTTCAGATGGAGAACTTGGATGGAGAAGTTCTTTTCTTGACCCAAGAGCTTGACATGGCAAGAGGTCTTGCTGAAGAAAATGAAAGGACAGCTGTTGAAGCTCAAAAGGTAAACTTTTATATGCTGATTTTATTTATTTATTTATTATTATTTTTATATTTTTTTGGCATGTTGATTTAATAATCTTTTTGTACAGAATGCTGAATTGGCAAAAGTCCTGTCTGAGGAAAAGGAAGAAGAAGTGAAACTATTGGAGCGGTCCATCGAAGAGCTGGAATGCACTATAAACGTACTTGAGCAGAAGGTATTCTATCCCTAACATAATATTTTACGAAATTCAAATATTTAATCTTTTATGTATTTGATTGACATGATCATCCAATCTTTAAGGTTGACTTTGTCAAGGGAGAAGCTGAGAGACAGCGATTAGAAAGAGAGGAACTGGAGCTGGAGCTTCATGTGCTCAAAGAACAGATGTACAAAGTCGAACACAACGATTCTGATATAAAAAGGTTTGTTTGCAAATATTGTGCTTCAGTGTCAGTGGAGAATCATCTCTAATACAGAATTCATTGCACTCAGACTTCTGGATGAAAAAGAAATTAAGCTTCAAGAAGCTCTTCAAAGGTTACAACTCCTTGAAAGAGAAATAGTGGCCAGAGATGATGAGGTGAAGTTCTTTTCTCCCAGGATGATAATTTATATAATTGCATTAGGATAGTTAATGTGGTTTTGTTGCAGTCAAAGTCTCCTTTCAAGCACCTAAATTCTGGAAATCTGCTTGGGTGTTTGTTCTGTAGATTTCCCGTTGCAAAGCTCATATCTCTGAGCTAAATTTTCATGCTGAGGCACAGGCATCTGAGTACAAGCAGAAGGTGAGACAGATACTAATGCAAGTAGAAAAATGTCAATTTTGAAGAATCCTTTTTAATACCAGTATAATACTAACCATATATTAATCTTCGAACAGTTTAAGTCTTTGGAGGCTATGGTAGAACAGGTAAAATCTGAAGTCCCTGTGACCATCCATAGTGCAAATTCATCACCAATCAAATTGGAAAGAAAGTCTTCGAAGCCTAGAGGTTCAGGTTCCCCTTTTAAATGTATTGGATTGGGCTTAGGGCAACAAATTAAGTCCGAGAGGGACGAGGAGCTTAGTGCTGGAAGACAGAGAATGGAAGAACTTGAGGCTCTGGCTTCAAGCAGACAAAAAGAGGTAACTTCCTATAGCTGCCAGATTCAGTAAACTTCGTTGGAAAACAAACATTAATTAATTAAATAGTCTTTTCAAACCCAAAACTCATCTTGTTTTCCAGATATTAAAGCTTAAAGCTAGATTGGCTACCACTGACAGCATGACTCATGATCTATTTCGAGACGTGCTCGGTGTAAAACTAAACATGGACATTATGCAATTTCAGTCTTTCATGGAGGAGATTCAACACCACTACGCAGAATCTGAAGTTAAGGTACATCTTTTTCTGTGCCAAATAAACTTCAACTTCAATGTCATAAGCAAGATATGTAATTTACCATGCTGGACGGTTCATACGTCATACTACAGGAAAAGGAAGTGGCTGATCTGAAGTTGCAGATTGATGAGTTCATCAAAGAGCGAAATGGGTACTGAAATAGATTATTATGTTGCTAGTAGTATTTACTTTCAGTAACATTCCCTAATTTAACAATTCTTGCTTGGATGTTTATATAGATGGCTGGAAGAGATAGAACGAAAACAAGCGGAATTGCTAGCTGTACAAGTTGCACTAGAAAAATTGCGTCAGCAAGATCATTTTCTTGCAACTGAAAATGCTATGCTAAAGGTAGGAGCTGTTAAACTTTTGTGTCCTTCAATGTTGTTCCTTTCAAGATTTTACTTGATAAGCTACTGTAACTTTCTCAGAATGAAAATGCTAACCACAAAACGAGGGTTATGGCACTGGAGGCTGAAATGAAGAAACTGTCTGGTCAGCAGAATATCCAGCAGCGCATCCATCATCATGCAAAAATTAAGGTAAGATGCTCTGCTAAAGTTCAACTTTTTTCCAACAGAAACATTTCTAATATTTTCGTTCTTTTGGAACTGGAAATAAAATAATTAGAACTTTGTTTCTCCTGAAAATCTCTGCTTAATTTATGCCTTCTATACATCAACTAAAACATTGATGAAAGAAATCCTAATACTATGTTGCAGGATGAAAACAATTTGCTAAGGAGCCAGAATGAAGACCTTAGCTTTAAGCTGCGAAAAACAGAGGCAATTCTATCACGGGTCAAGGATGAGCTTGCTCAGTTCCGCACCAGAAATGGGAGAAACCCACACATTAATTTTGACGAGGAGGAGCGCCTGAACCAAAAGTTGAAGGTAGGTGCAGTAGAGGGACAGAATACACACACACGCTGACACGCACACAAACACAGATTAACCTGCTTTTGGATTAGTTGTAGAGGAGATAGTAGAATACTGATGTTGATGCTATGCGTATATGAAATAGGAAACTGAAGAAGAGAGGCTACAGTTGGCTCAGAAGCTACTTGGCTTGTGTACCAATGTATTACAGGTTAGACTACCTTCTTTGATTTGTAGTACTAAATAAATACAAGAAAAAGAATATGTGTCAAAGTAGAGCCAACAATTCTCAAGTCACTGTTGTGTTCATGGTAACAGGCTGCTGGAATAAGAAGGCCAACATCTGAAATAGATCTGTCCGTTGCTGAAGAAGCACTCCATCAGCTAAAGAATCGGGTTGTTTCTCTCGAGATGGAACTTCAAGATGTTAAACTCAAGGTTTTTTTTCAGTTCACCTATCTCATTTTACAATATGATAGCCTTTGGATTTGTCTCTTATTCTTCGCATGGTCAAAACCTTGGCTGATGGTTTTTTTCTTTTCTTTTCTTTTCTTGTTCAGAATCGAATATCAGAAGAGCGAAGTAGATTATCAGAGCTCAGGCCACAAAGTTCTACATCAGTTCCAAGGGCAGAGAATAGACAGTCACAAAGTCGTCTATCTCCAAGTTCATCTCGTTCTGGTTTTGAGCGGTGAAGAGTCTGTATATATGTAGTTTGTTTTGTAGGTGGGTATATCATGTGGATAGTGTATATTGATCGATATACAAAGAAATACAATACTATGAGATTGTTGTTTAGGAGAGAAAATAAGCTCGGTCCCTCCTGATGAACAGTGTAAAACTATCTATTTATTTACTAGATTTGGCCCATCTAAAAGGGGATAATTTATACTCCCTTGATTGCATTATAATGTGGTAATATATACTAGGAATCGCGTCAACGAAATTAGAAGAAATGGATCCACATATTTACACATTTTTAATTTTCACATTTAAATTTTTTTAGCCACACATTTATATACAATAATAATTATGTATCATTATCACATAAAATAACTTTTTAAAAACCGTGTAAAAAAACAAACGTAGCTTATTTATTGGGATGGATGAGAGTTGAGGCAAAATAAGACCAACCAAAAAGTATAAACTCCAAGTAATGCCTAAACCAACACACATCAACCCAACCATGACAAATAACAAAACAAACACCATGACAAATCTTCAAAACACCACACTGCAATCTAAGATATCAGAAAAAATTACACAGCAAAACCTGGACTCTGCTTCAAACTACATCCCTACTGACTTGCCATCTAATTGGAATCTGGACTCGATCCTAGCAGAAATTCAACTGGAACGGACTCGATCCTAGTTTGTTTAGGATATTATTTTCCAAATAAAACACTAATAAAATTATACATAAGCATTTCAACTTTCACTACAATATCCAGATATCTATTTCCCGATTGCAAAACTATAATTAAACCAAACAAATGCCAACACAGTCACACACATCAGATTCATTACCATAAATGATTACACTCCAAATATAATTTCCAGATTACAAAACTTCAGAAACACACTGAAACAGACATCACAACAAACCTTGTAACCAGGAGGAGAAATAAAACAATTATATCGAAACTGATTGTCTCGGAAATTCTATACACCAAACTCCAAAGCGCAAACAGTTTCTTAATATATGCTAAGCAGCACCCTACAGAAATTTGCACACCTCCCTGTAGAAAGTGATAGAAGTCTTTTTGGTTGTTCTGGGAGATGTGTAAGTTCCTTTCTAACCACATGACCTTCGGCAGTCTTTTCCTTCTGTGTTTACCACTACCTTTCTCACACAACAAGGGTATTACAGTGTTCCAGTCCTCTTGCAGTGGATTAAACCCATATCAATCCCTCGACCTCCAGAATTCACGGAAGCATCAAAATTAAATTCAACATGATTAAAACCGGGTGGCTGCCAATGTACATCAGCATACGGAGGACGAGAGCATGAATACACAGCTTGAGCCTCCTTAAAACACGTGATAAATCTCAGAATAAACAGAACTGAATCCTGCATGTTATAACCAGACCTCATTTTAGGCACTCCGAGTATTCCATACAAGCTCTAAGATATGCTTAGATATTACCGAGTTAGACCTGAGGTTTTATGTTGTCACACTTCGAAACTTTCAGCAGATGATGACTAAAAATGTACATTTAGGAGACTGAGTGATGAAGGCGTTGACGTATAACGTGGTAACCAGGAGCAAAACCGAGTTGTAGAGTTTGCGCGCAGCCGCTCTAATACCTCCAACAGAACTATCAAATAGAACAACATCATAATTCAGTTTTATCCATCCAGCCCGCAGATGCGACCAAGGCCCATTCACAGTCCCATGCTTTGAATTCTGCAACCCAGCAGGCTACATTAATTGTTTCAACTTTCAACCACAGTTTATCAAAAGTCAATCACAGACTTTTTTTTATTTTACATTTTTTTTTTGAGATAAAGATGGTATATATTACTCCAACCTTTTTAAAAAACATGCATACAAGAGTGATGAAGGCAACCGTAAATCCCAGAACTATCTAGCTAGAATAGATAAGCTAAAGTATTTCCTGACCGTCTAATAAAACAAAAGGAAATAGATTCAAACAATTTTGCAAGATGTTGTACCTCCTCGATAATGCATATCCTTCAGGTGTAAGAGGCTTGTGAATTGTGATCCACAGAAAGCCGGCGTATAACACTAATACAACCGCCTTCAACATCAACACAGCAAGCCTGCAATTTCTGTCCCAGTTTGACAGCAATTAGGGCTGCAACTGCTTCAGCAATAACAGGAGATTTTACATGAGGTATAAAACCCGCTGCCAAGCCGAAACCGTGCTGCTGCGATCACGAACCACTGTCCCTGCGCTTGCTGAGACTCCCAGATGGTGAATGTATGCATCAAAATTGATCTTTATGCGCCCGCGTGCCAGTACCTTCCAATCTGCCATCAATTCTGGAGGCATGGGACTTGAAATGATCTCCTGAGCATTCTTATATCGCTCCATGTATAGCCTCACAAACAGTACCATATCAGATGCATCACACCCCTACCTCTCGTGTACCACCATGTTCCTATTCTACCATAGACTCCAACACGACGTTACAAAAACAAAGAATCCTCTGCTGCCAAGCCTCGACGGACAGCCCCCATCCAATCCCAACAATTATCAGCTGCAACATAAATATGTTGAAAAGGGAAATAAAAGACAACCCAAAATAACCGAGCAAAAGAGCAATCCTGGAGAATATGCAACACAGTTTCAGATTTCTGGCCACAAGGACAAAGCTCAGCAATATTCACACCATGTGTATCATATGACCACATCAAAAGAATCATGAGTTAGATTTACAAAATTAAAAATCACATGGCAGTCATAGTAAAGTCATCAATCGAGGTAAATCATAAAGTGAATTAGCAAACTTAATCCTGAATAAACATGCTCAAGCTCTAAAATCATTTAAGCATGTTCCGAGTAAATCATTTGAGGATGATGCAATGTAGAGAAGGTGTTGTGCTCCAATGCAGTGCATGACTAATTTCACATGAGTAGTCAATTTTCAAGAATGTAGAAACAATTTGTATCATCTTAATTTTAATAGATTAAAGAATGTAGAAAGAGTGAAAATTGAAAAACATTCACATATCATAGAGCATGGAGGAAACCAGAGCAGAGATGATTCTCTATCACAAGATACAATGCTGTTACTATTAAACTTACGATTGAAGAAAGCTCATTTTAGTACTTGTTTCATAATTTATCTATGTATACTCTGTTCAATGTCAGCACCTACTTAACAACTACTGTAGTATTACAAAATGAAGAAGTGCTATATAACCAAATATCAACGGGACATACAGAGTAGTGAGTAATGGTATTGATTCCTTACCAGGGCCATGGTGAGACAAATCACTGAGGACATTCATCGAACAGTTACAAGGCTTTAAATCTACCGCACTTTAGTCCTAATTGACTCACTCCGCCCCTCCTTCAGATATGCTTTCAAGATCCACCCTACTGCAATACTGAGGCTATCAGGGCTTCTGGAGCAAAACTCTCTATCATCATTCGTCGCAGAAAAATGAATTAATTTTCTAAATTCTCCAAATATAATAACAAATAAAATAAATAAAAATTACCTGAATTCAGTAGTAGAAGAAGAGCCCAAGCAGACATCCTCATCCTCGGAACATATGGGTTGTTGCCCAAATTAATTCACCCACAAATTCAACCGTTTTATCTTGATTTTGACCTATAGGCGATACAGAGACTCAACCAAGAACTCGAAAGCTATGAAACTGGAGATAGCAGGAAGAGGTGATGAGGAGAAGAGACGGAAAAATTAGAGAAAAATCAGGTATGAGCGAGTTAGCTCCACGCGCTCTAAAGGCTGATACTATTAAAAAAATAATAATAATAATAAAAAAGGTAATATAAGGGTATTTTTGCATAAACCACCCAACTTATTCAATTTTATTACAT
>JAQRGC012299287.1:0-12888 GCA_028659135.1 Plantago lanceolata | reverse complement strand
GTCTTTATTTCAACTCAATGGATCGATCCAATCGTCATCCCAATTCCACCATCACTCTACTTAATCCAAATCAACTAAATTAATTAATAATTACATTAAGGAATCATTTGGTTGGCACTTCTATGTTGAATCCATGAATGATCCCAATACATTACATGTATCATCAACATTGAAACAACTTATCTACCATACTCAAATTCCAATTTACCAATATGTATTGCAAAGGGTTAGAGTAAGAGTTTTTAGAATATCTATATCTGAACCAACTTAAAGTATCTTTTAAAAATGTTTTTGCATGACTATTATGTCGACGTACGATTCAGGAGAGTCGAATTAAGTTGTAGGCTTTTTAGCAAAAGAAGGAAGCCAATCATATGGATTGCAACGAAAAATAATGACTCCCACCCCGCACAACGTATCACATAGGCTATATTCACAAGAGTGGGACTCAGGCCCACCTTGCTTGCAAAATCTTATAAATATGGACATTTGTAAGACTACGTCTTGTGATATAAGTGTTAAACGCAACGAACTCTTAAACCACCTCTACTTAAATGTAATTATCTTTATCTTTTAAAACACATACCACCGATCATTTACTACTTTGAGATATGATTACAAACTGACACCTCATTTTTGGAAATATTCTAATTTGCAATACTAGGAAAATGGTAGCCAAACAAGCCCTCCACCAATTTCATTTAAAGATAATTTTAAAAAACTGAAACTGCACTTTTTTAAGACTTTAGCTTTTTAAAATTCTATTTGAATATATTTTATTTGTAATTATAGTACTATGAACAAATTATTATTCCAACTTTCCAAGTCGCTCTGCTTCAAAGTAAAAGTCTTTTAACACACACAAAGGCAAAGGCAGGCAAGCACTTCAATAATTCAATTCAATCTCATCATCTCCACCACCAACACAACAGAAGAAGAAGAAGAAGAAGAAGAAGAGAGGTATAGATACAAATTCATCATTTCTCTATATCCACTCCTTGTATCTATATTCGAATTTCGATATTTTTTGTTGCTGTATCTGCTGTGTACTTGTATGCCCGTTGATTTTGTTGATTTTGATTGACGGATCAAATTGTTTGATTCGATTTTCCAGTTTTCGTGATTCTGATTGTTTCTGCTGAGCTGAACTGAGTAATTGTTTTGATACGAACTAGTAGTGATTGAAGCTCACTGTTATCGATGAATCCATGGGTAGTTTAAGTGGACAAGTTCTGGATTATGTCGATTTTGTGTATCTACTCTAATCTTAAGTTTTTCAGCTTTTTTGCTGATTTGCTGTTTGAATTTGTAAAGAGTTTATGCAGTTGCTCACTAGTTTGTTGTGGAATTGATACTGTGAACCAAATAATAATTTACTTATTTCCTTGAATTATCACGATTATGAATTATGCATCAGTTATGTTTGTTATTGAGGTCCGTATTATGTAGTATGGAGTTCGTTCGCAGCCTAATTTATTAATGCTATGATGAAAGTAGCTGGAGCTATAAGTTTGTGTTGTAAGTTGTAATATGTTGCTGTTGTGTACAAGAGAAGGAAAGGTTTGTACGAGGGATCAGAAGTGAAAGGTTAAATCTATGAGGAATAGACGTGTCATAAATTGCTAGAATTGTGCACGTAAAGGATGAGAACTGAAAGATGAAGCAAAATTTTCAAATATGAAATGCATGATTCACCAATCAAGTTTGCTGTTAGATTACTGGTAGTTAGTACTTGATGGGGTTTATCATGTTTATTTTGCGTGCTCATTTGCATTGTGCTAAGCATTGTGCCCTTTATATTCTTCCAATGCTTATCATCATGTCATGTACTAGTTCTTTTGGAAGAAATGCTTTATTTTCGAAATTTTCTCTCATAAGTAGCCGGCTACTGTTCTGAACCCAAAATGTTAGTCAGTATAATTAGGCACTAAAACAAGCTTTGTCTACTATAAGAGCGGTCTGGTGTTTGTGTAGAGAAGGAAAAATGATCAAAGTGCCTGTGGCTTCTGGTGGATAAAGAAGAGAATAAAGAGTGATGGGAGGCTGCTGTTGTTGCTGCGCATCCAGGACCACTGAACTCATTAGATCGCCTGCTTATTTTCATGTGAGTTGTACCAAGTTTCTCAAGATAATCTGCATATTCATATTTTTTTATATTTGGAATTTGGTACTATTATTCTATGGCTTCTCTTCTTACATGTTCTAGTTTGCTACCTGGAACTCTGGAGGTTAAATTCTCTGTGTGATTACGGAAAATGGTTATGAACTCATGATGAATTTGGAACCTTATAAAAGCAAATACTGTGAACTGCCACTTGATAAGCTATAAAGGATTTGGTGGAATTTATCTCAATAATCTCACCCCTGCATGTACTGATGTACCAACTAGGGTTTATTGACAGCATCTGTGTACAATCAGAAACTCTTCAGGGATAGGTACATATTGCATCTCAAGTTTTAAGAATACCCACTGATGGTTTAAGGTTTTAGAATTTTAGTGTATACTTGGCATGTATTGCTTGCATTGGAATTTTAGCTAGGCAGATATCATCAGCCCATTCTTTGGTTTGCGTACATAAACCATAACATTTCTGGTGAGCATTCTATTATATTAATTCTTAGGTTGTTCCAGATTGTTTGCACGTGAGCAGCCAAAAATTGATAGGCAATCTGACTACCACTAAAAGTCTAAACCCCCATGCTTTTTATCTGTGGATAGACATCTGATTTTAGGGATATGTCTAATTGGCTTAACTTGGCTTGTCACGCCAAAATTTCACTAAGGAAAAGCTTACAGGGCTCTGCCATCCATTGGTGTCCGGTTGCATCCTTGTTATTTTCTGCAAATCACAGCAGTCATTGACTATGTTACTCAGAAATGCCTACTGCACCATGCTTTGTTTGTGTAAAGTCATTCTCTAGCCTTCTCTGGGAGTGGACTTTTAGCAAAAACTCCGTGAGATACTGAAGGTTTTTTTCCGTAAGGAAATTATGCTTGCACTATAACTTGTGCTTCTGACAGGACTAGTTAACAAGGAACCATGATTGCTTAAGAGAACCTAGGGTCTGAGCAATATTTACTTAATATTAAATTTAGATAATTTCATGCTAGTATATTTTAATTTGCAAACTTGACAATGAACATGTTGCTTGTATCCTTTGGATGAGAATTTCTGCTCAAGTAATATGCTGCACATTTGAAACATTTTTTTATACTTTAAATCACAATTCTGGTTCTGATTAGCTTGATTCATACTCTACCTCCCATTTCATTGATTTCTTTGTGCTCTTGCATGCAGTATCCTCAGTCAGAGGAGCGAGAACCATTATCATTCAACCAGGGAACAGTCTCTACGCTATCTGCAGGGCTCTTGGTAGATACAAATTTAGATACCTCAGTCCCAGACACTTATCGATCTCCTCCTGCACCCATACCATATGAAACATATGTAGGACACCCACCTACACCATCAGCGAATCAAGAAAGCTCTCTAAATAAGAGTGATGAGTCTGCGGAAGCAACAAGCGGTGGTACTCCAGAATCCAAAGTAAAGAATCAAGATTCTGATGAAAAGCAGGGAACAAATATTGAGATGGCAGCTTCAAAAGAATTGGAAGATGAAAATGAAGAATCTGATGAAATTAAGAAGTCTACTGAACCTATCATACCACCGCTGCAAGACGAGGAGGATTGTCCCATTTGCCTTGAAGGTTCACAAAAATCAATTGCCTTCTATTGAATAGATTGTCTAAAAATCTAATTCTGATGTAGAACTGCTCTGTTGTCTTTGCAGAATATGATACTGAGAACCCCAAACTCATCACCAAGTGCGATCATCATTTCCACCTTGCCTGTATTCTGGAATGGATGGAAAGAAGTGATAGCTGTCCTGTCTGTGATCAGGTTTTACACACTTATCTGCACATACTTGACTAAAATATGTTTCCGGTGACATAAAATTTTGTATTTTTTAGCACTAAGGATGTATTGTGTGTTTGCAGGAAATGATATTAAGTCCCGCTGTAGGAGGGTAGTCACTGAAAAATGGTGTTCTGTCTTGGCATTGTTAGTCTGTGACTAAATTATCTTAGGTTATGGGTGCTTGGGGCCTGGAGTCGGTTCCATGCCACTTGTTATCCCAGCTTTACATGTTTTTTGCCCGTTTTGTATCGTGGGTCTGTTTATTTGTCTAGTTTGAACTCCTTTAGGATTTGAAGATTCAGGGAAGAAAGAAAGCATCTGGAAAATTATTTCAAGTAGAAGAATTTTGACAAAAGGAGCATAGTGTTTTTGGGGCTGCTTGTACATACCCATTAAAAGGTGACAATCGTGAGTCGGTCTCTTCTCTGCAAGATGGGTAGTAAAGCAGATGTAGCTTTCAAAAGTTTCCCTCTACAACTGGTGTCACAGACTCACAGGGTCACCAACTGTTGCTTGATATCTTCGCATTTCGCTGTTTATACCCATCATCACCCATTCACCCTACAATTCGTTTCTTTATTTTCTTTTTGGGTTGCTGTTTCCTTTACTATCTCTTATCCGTGGCTCAATTAGCAGAGTTTGAGACTTTGAGTACAGATACAATTTTAGGAAGGTTTCTTGGCCATTTCCAAGTTGGAAGACAATGCCAAATAGATTAATTTGTACAGATATGATACACTGGAACTCTGGAAGTTGTTTTTGTACTTAAATTTCATTCGACCTCAAATTAAGAAAATATATTATGAAAACACAAATAGCAATATGCTGTGTTTTATTATTATGTTTCTGATTTGGTTACATTTCGATTAAAGCACAACTGCTGGGTACATGAGCTATTGAGCATACCAGCTTTTCCATTAGGATATAAGGTTATAAGACCGCAACATTCACAATATAACTTGACGATGAAAAAATTTAAGGTCAATATCCTCGTGATAATTGACCTACTGACTGAAAACCAGATATAATCACAAAAAATGTGCAGCGAACCAAAATCATTTCCTCTATCTACTTCTACAGAATATGGCAAATCTAAATTACACATACAAAAAATCACAAGCAGCGCGTTACTAGTAGATGTACGAATGAACAGTGGGTGACATGAGAAACATTTCCAAACTCGAGTATTATCATCTATATCTCCAGAAGCAGCAGAAAGCACTGTCCAGGAATCAAAGGAAAAAGTTAACTAATTCTTGAAAAGGCTTTCCATTGCTTCAAAGAAGAGCGGAGCCATCTCTGGGCTAGGGGTTTTTATTGCACACTTGAGACCAGGGACACCAATAGTTGTTGTAAGCTCAATTAAGAATGGAATTCCTCGTGGAATCTTGGCGGATAGATACAACACATCTTGATTTGTGTGCTTGCGCTTGGCAATAAAGAACATGTTGTATGAAGCCAACTTATCCAAGGTTGCTTCAACACTGTTCACCACGATGGACGGGAAATCCTTCGATACTTCGTTTGTGTCGGGCAAAGATTTCCATGTCTGCACAGTTGACAGGTAAGGATATTATTACAAATACATAGTCTAGACATACTGCTTCAAGCAACTGTCTGTGGGTTCTCTAGAAACACGCCTCATTCTATTTCACACAGTAAGCACCCAGTGGAGTACAATCGAATTGCAAGTAAAGCCAAGAGGATGCTTTATTTTTTCTTCTACTTAAAAATTATTTAAAAAAAAAAGAAAAGATTTCAGTGAAGTTTGTACCTCAAGGAACGTCGATCTCTCCATTCTCCCATCCTCAGAAAAGAATGCAGGCAATGGAATTTTGTCGTTGAAGTACCATACAGGTTGCTGATTATTCTTTACCGCAACCTGCAGAAGCGTACTTGGTGGACCAGGAGATACATTCTGGAATGTAACCATAGGAAGAAGAGTGCTTGAAGATGTCCCAGGTTGTATTACAGGGAGCTGCGTTGAGGCAAACAGGGCTCAGAACAAGAGAGTAAAAAGCTGATGCATTTTAGATGATTAACCATTAGTAATATTTACCTGGAGAGGTGCAGCTGCTGCAACACCAAATGTGTTTTTGTTGAACTGAATCATAAAGCCGTCAAGGGGAGTCTGAGAAGTATTCTCAAATAACATGCTGTAATATATTTGGCCATCTTTTCTGACCAACTGGGCACTTATTTGTAAACCTTGACCACTTAACAGGACAGGCAAAGGAGGTCTGCAATCAAAGGTACAATACAATCCCATAAAATAACTCGCTTGCATCAGAGACAATACAAATATAGATCGCCAAGTGGCATGGGTTGATATTCCTATTATCTATTATTTATTTATTTATTTTCATTTGTTAGTGTGTGAATGTTTTGTATCATTTTAGCTCTAAACATTTAATTATTAAGGTACTTATACGAATAAGTTAGAAGGAACGAAACAGAGTTTTCTGTATTTTTCAACTCAGTAAGCATATACTGTGTGTGGAGGATAGTGTATGTACTTATTTTTAACGGTGTTTAAAATGTACGTATGTTTTGATATGTTTGCGTTTTGACCAACAAAAGCCACATCTCACAAACAATATCCAGATGCATGCCCTACAAATTATACGTATTGCTGAAATGCAAAATCCAACATACCCAGCAGGAGTTGAAGGCTGGTCCATTGACGCAGCGGCATTATTGTTACCATCGCCCATCAGATCAAGTAAATCAGGCACGGGTGCAGGAGATACAGGTGCAACAGCTTGTTGCCTTCCAGCAGCATATTGTGCACTCGCTGCTGTGACGGGGGGTGACACACCACCAGGATTAGCTGCATAAGCAGGAGAATCTGAAGTACGTTCGCTACCATCGGGATACTCTTCTTCTTCAGTTCTCTGTACAGTCTTCACACGCGTCACAAATGCCTCAGGCGGCTTGTGGTAGACAGATGACAATGTAGCAATGTTTGCTAGAAGCTCGTCCAATAGAGAAGGATCAAGTTGATTGGAATCATCACCAATCACAGGCTTTTCAGCTAAAACAACATCTTTTGCTGCCTAAAGGAGAAAATAATAATTCATTAATCACACATGCAGAAAGAGAGTTGTAAGCTTATAGTCTTTATACCTAAGATGGCAAATTTAAGTTACAGAACAGAGAACATAACAACCCATTCAAATGCTACACTAAAAGCATGACATGATCTCTAAGCTAAAATTTAACTAACCAAGCGTGGTCTCACACAAATACAAAAAACCACAGCAACTGAGACTAGAGAGCAGAAATAATGCAGTGCCACCAAAGTGAGCATAAGTAATCTACTATCCTACATATATTTGACACAACTCCAATCCTTCAAACAACCAAATCCATCCTATCCTTGGTTAGGTTCTTATATGCTAGCGAGGAGTCAAGGTGTGCAATATGCCCACTGAGAGGATTAGAGGAATACAACATTTTAATATATACACAATGTATGTGAGAATTGAATATGATAAACCAATAAAGCAACTGCTCATGTATACAATTACAAACCAGAGAAAAACAATGCATACCTCTGGATCAGTGGAAAGGAGTCGCCAATATATGTATGCCCGATCCCTCAGATCTGGGTTGTCAGTCTCAACAGTTGCATTGTTCAGAACAACCTGCAAATAAGAGTCATAGTAAATCCTTCTTAATCAGAAGCTCATTCACGCATGTTACAACCAACTTAAAACTGTTAAAGCGTGTCCACTGACAATAATAGAACCAGGGGTCTTAAAGCAAATATCTTATTGAAGTAATTTTTTACTGACAATAATTATTTGTTGATTTTGAGATCAACTTTTTTCAAGATTTATTTATAAAATTAAAATTAAAATAGAAGGCCAATTGAATGTTCTCATCCTGTGTTGAACATGATACCTAGCCACAAGCAGACCTTATATCTACTAAAATCATGCTATATATTAGAATAAAAGGTTAATAGATAAAGTAAAAATCATAGAAACATTTTGAAGATAACACACAAGATGCAGAACGGGGTAAGCTCAAACCTGGATCATCTGCTGAGGGCCCTCTGTTGGTTTCTTAAGGAACAGTTTGACTGTTGCTGTGAGCAGCTGTAATTGGACCTGGGGAGGTTCCTCGGGAAAAGTCTCCAAAAAGCTTTCAAGGAGTTCATCCGCATTATCAATTCTTTCAGCATATTCTCCAATGATCCAGATCATAGATGCCTGTAAAGTAAGAGATTTGCGGACCATTAATCTCCAAGTGATTACTTCTAGAGGAATATAGACAAT
This sequence comes from Plantago lanceolata, assembly GCA_028659135.1. Lineage (NCBI taxonomy): Eukaryota > Viridiplantae > Streptophyta > Magnoliopsida > Lamiales > Plantaginaceae > Plantago > Plantago lanceolata. The sequence continues at coordinate 4,683 of JAQRGC012299287.1, read as the reverse complement.
AAGACAAATGGCTAATGTCTTTTAAATTACCTTTGCCTCCGGCTCATCTAATGTATCTAAGCTCTCACAGAGTGTGGCAATTATAGACTCGTAGCTGAGAGAAAAATAAACTTGCTCTTTTTAACTCGACGGAAAGAAGAATTATATGCCAAATGACAAGTGCCATGTGCTAAATAACAATAATAGAATGATAGACAATGGCATACGTGTTGGGGTATCTCCTAAAGATATCCTTGATCACTATAATTGCTTCTTGGACAACGTAATTAACTTTGATCTTGATCAGCTCAAGTAACACGCTAATACACCGTTCAGCTGCTCTCTCCAACTTGATAGCACATCTTCCAATAGCTCGAACAGCTTTTCTAACAAAATCCACATCAACTTCTGTAGCATACTCTTTGAACTCTAATAGAACCTTCAAGTATGGGCAAACAAGAACATGATGAGCAAACAATATTTGCCAACCAAAGACCTAAGATAAAATCTATGGAACCAAACTTACTTGATCAATATTTCTGTCAGAGGCAAGTTTTATCATGATTTCTAACTTCTCCATCTTCACATAAATGGGATCGTTATACTTGCAGAAAAAGACCTACAAAGACCACCAGGAGAGTAATTTGCAAGTTAATTTCCAAATTCAAACTGACCACTTACAAGATAAATGAAACTCCGTGCATGGAGACAACAATATGTCAGATTACCTTGATTTCATGGGCAAGAATAGTGGGCCGCTTTTGCACAATGAGATTTATGTTCCGTAATGCAACATACTGAATTTCAGGTTCTGCAGAAAGCAATGTCACCAGAGGAGGTGCCATTTTCTTGCAAAGATTTCGGACTACATCAGTGCTGGTGATGAGTTCCATTTGCAAGAGGATCATCTGCAGTCATATTTCATATTTAGGGAAAGAAAAAAAAGAGATGAGAATAGATAGTGGAAAAAGAACCTTAAAGGTAAAAGCAACAAAAATCAAACTAGTACTATTATATCCAGGCAGAAGTTTACAGCAGAGGCCTACCTTGACAGCAGAAAGAACAACTGCACAATTAGCATGCTGTAACCTTGGAGTAACCCGTTCTACTATATTTTCAGCTTCCCGAGCATCAGCAGTCTTGTACTTGGAAAGAGCATCCAAGATGAAAACTTGTCCCCACCTAAAGTACGTATGATATCAATGCACACTCATTTAGTAAAATGACTATAAAATTTAATGACGTGAATTGTCTACAACAACTATTTACACTCCTCGGTTGGAGTGTGAATGTGTTAGCCTATAATTACTAAAGCATACTTACTCGGTGCATTCATTTAGAGCCGTAAGTAGCTTGGAGAGAGTGTGACTGGTGATCTCAAAGACGGGTTTACTGCTATGCTCTTGAATCTCAGCAAGTGCGGCAACAGCATTGGCAACTACCATCGGATTGTTATCAGATATTAGATCCTTGAGAGCATCCAAGAAACCTCTATCCTCCACTAACTCTGCATTGATATCATAAAGTTTTGCAACACATATAGCTGCCGTCTTGCGAACATATGGATCATCATCCTATTATAAAAAGTGAATAGCTTAGATAGCATGTTTAACCACTGTTTTTCCATCAGAAATGAGATTAAATGCAAATGGAACAATGTTGACATATATCAGATGGTTGGCTCAAGTTATTACCTTGAGGCACCTCTGTAATGGGTCACATAAATATTCTGTTATTTTATCGACACGAATGCATCCCATTGTCCTCACTGCCAAAGCACGGATCAAAGGATTTGGATCCTGTGAGTCCTGGAAAATCACATTCAAAAGAATAAAATTCATTAACTACCTACCAACGCTAGGACCTTGGTCAAAACACACATACAATTAACAACTAAACTGAGACCCAACAATATCATCAAATATAAACATAGCAACCAATGATCCACTTTGCTCTGCAGAAAGCCAGAACTCTTCACCCAGAACCCTATGATTAACTTCAATTCACCATTTTGAATGATTGCATATTAGATCAAATTAGATACCCATAAAAAATGGATGGCGCAGGAGAAATTAGGGTCATACTTTTTAATCATCCCCCTCCCCCCAACATTTATTGTGGTATAGTTAGCAGGTACGAAGTATCACTTTTAGGAACTGGTCTTTTCTGACTACCATTTTTCTGTACTGTAATAGAGATTTCTTTCTAGCATTTCTACATGAATATAAACTGAAATCCCCGTTCACACAACTAAATGAATTAGGAATCACTAACAAAAACACATTCTTCCAAACACCCTCCACTCTCACTGCCAAAAAAGAATCAATTTGCCCCAGGGAGAAGTTGCAAGGGTGTTGAAACTGTTACTTTCTCCTTATCTCATATGGAAAACTAGTCGGATATATTAATGTCAGGATTTTGGGCTCAACTCAAGAAAGTTTACATGCTTAATATAATACTGCCTGGATATCCTGAAACATTATAGTAATTGTTGTAAACTGCAAAGTTTATGAGACAAAAAATTCACCCGACAGTAGAGGCAATCAAGCAGATGGTTAGAACTAAGCTAGTAAATGGGTACAGTACACTGTAGGCCGCTACCCTACTGGTCTAGCCTTGTAAACAGGTAAGATGCTACCCGTACCCAAAGTATACCCGCAGAAGAATTGCGAGTGTCGGGTAAGAGTAGGCGACATAGCTAGACCCGTTGAAAAACAATAAATGAAAGACCTGAACCAAAGCCAAACATCAACATTTGATCCTAGCTTGATAATTTTATCTTGCTTACTAACAGCGTCAAATACTGACTTACAACTAATAATAACTATTGGTTTCCCCTTAAAAGTATCAGCAGCAAGAGGAGCAAAAAGGAACATGAGTAATGCGCCTTCCAGAGAAGAGAACAGTCAGCTATTTACAATGGATAATCATGATTAAAAGGCATAAAATGAGCCAAATAATTCAAAAGAAGTCGAGCCAACTACAGGTTTAAAATATAAAAGGTACAGTAAATGATCCAAATGATAAATGACTGCACCAAAAAAGACACCTAAGTACTAATCATTGCCATCTCAAAGTAATGTAAATATACTTACTAAATAGAAAAAATCCCATTATTCTCATGAAGTAAATCTCACCTCCAATTAAATCATATATATATAACACTCCAAGCAAACTCTAAAGCCAGGACAACTAATACTCCATTTTTATTACAGCAAACCCACTCTTTGATACTTTATCCATTCTCTATCATAGTTCTATCACCAACTTACAAATCTAAAATTAAATACCTCCATTAATCATTATTTTATTAATCTTCTGTAAAGCATGTGAAATTGCATATGCATTCTCGCAAACACTGTTATCCAGACATACTTCAGATAATATCTTTCTTTTCCCAGTAAGAGATATTCTGAGTTATTGCATAGCAATGAAAAGTCTGATTGCAATTGCTTATTGTAAAACTGAGCTCTCTATACAAAGTCCATGTGGGAATTAAAAATTCAGTATATAAACCAGACAACATCCATCTCTCAATCTCATAATTTGAGGACAGATGTATGTTCATGTAAAGAAAGCAAAAGAGAAATAATGTCTTCGATATTTTCTGGCATTTTCCACTGTGATGACATGATCTAAAAAGTAAGGTGTCTTTAAAATTCTCTATCCTCATACAAGAACACAATGTCAATGGTACCGGTTACGTTCTGCAGCATATAAATGACTAAAACGGTTTTAACAAGCAAAATAGTAGTAACTCGCCATTCCAGATAAAAATGCTTTTCCACATCCAAAAGGCAAATATGAAGCTCAATATTTAAATCCAAGGTAAACATTGCAGATATTTTACCTTCACAAAGGTGTTCACGGCCAAAATAGCTAGATCAGGCTGGCTCTTAGCATAGTTAATGAGATACAGATATACAAGCTTCTTAAGCTCCAAATTTTCGGTCTGCATACAATTGACCACATCCGTAAACAACGAAGACACATCCTTCCCCACCGTCATCGCTGCAATGACTTTCTTAACCGCATCTTTCCTCTTGTCCTGCATTTAATAGAATCAAAATAACACAATCAGGAAATTTCAGTTACATAGAATAGAAAAGCCTAATCATCTATCAACATTGTACACACTCAAATACTCGTTGAATTCAATCAAATTACCGCAGTGAATGAGTACAATCACACAGATCAGAAAACGCCTATGTACGCAAATTAAAAATCGGATCGAAGAATTAGTAGATCTAACTGTAATCAGGCGGAATCATAAGGTAAATTGAATCGATGATACGATTAGGATAGAGGAGATGCATAAGATAATCGAAGAGAATGAGTAACGAACGAACCTTGTACTGAGAATTGAGTTCCTCTTTGAGCTCAGGGATTTCGCCCTTTTTGGTGGTGGAGAAGTATTTGGAGTCGTGGCCACTCATCTCCGGTGGATCGAAGTCTAATCGAAAGCTCTTCTTTCAGGCGAGTGAAGATGAGAAGTAGAAGAAATGATAGTTGCAGGGAGAAAGAGCTTGACGAAGAGAGAGACAGATATACAGCGCAGAAAATAAGACTTGGAAAATTGGAATGGGAATGAAAATGAAGTACGTGTTTTAGAAAAACGATAGCTCAAGAATAATTTGCAATAGTGATGAAGATAGAATGCAAGTGTTTATTACTTGTGTTTTCTTGGTGTATCTCTTTCATTCA
>JAQRGC012299243.1:0-11718 GCA_028659135.1 Plantago lanceolata | reverse complement strand
ATAAATAATGAAGGGCCGAGATTGAATATTAGATCGATCCAATGGTTAAAAAGGAGTACTAATTTTAGTACAAATGCAACAGTACTAAATTTAGCCATCCCCATATTAAAAAGGACAAGACCAGTATAAATTCCGTAGAGAACAGTACTGTATTTTAGGGAGTTTGGTTCAATTTTCATATTTCATGGGATTTAGCGGCACATTTTGGATAATTAAAGTGTGTTTTGTGCAATTCACACACAAAATTAAATAACAGTAGAATTAAATTTAGATTCCGGTTCAGTCAAGAAAGATTCTTTCCCTGAAGAATCTCCGCCGAAATGGATAAACTCCGGTTGCTTCTGACGGCGGCGGTGGCGATTCTCTTCTCCGTCCTACTCAATCGCAGCTATTTCACTCTCACTCCCACCGATAGTCAGTAGTTACTCTCTCTTCCGCATCATCTATTCATCACTGATTGATTAATTGATCTTCCCATTTGCTTTTCTCCAGAGGAATTGGCTGATTTACTGGTGACAAACGGGACAATTTACACCAGCGACGTCGTTTTGCCCTTCGCCGACTCCATGGCCATTCGCGACGGTCGAATTCTCCGACTTGGCGACTATACCTCCTTGCAGGTCCATTATTGTATTCCTTTAACTTTTCTCCTTTGCTTATTTGTTATTTGTTCCTGTAAATAAGGCTGAATAACCATGGTCTGTTATTGTTGCTTATTTCCTTTTCCTATCAAAATATACTAGTAATATGGTAACATGATATGATCCTTAGTTTAACTAAAATGCTGGAGTTTCATGATGAATATGCCATCTGTTGACTGTTGATATCTAGAAAGTAAAAGGTGCTCTATGATGCAGTGAAGAAGCTCATTATTGATAAGCATTCATAAGTAATCACAACTTAAGCGTAGCTTTATAAAAGCACTAGTGAGATCTCCTGTAGGGGCATTGACAAGGACAAATAACTCGCATTTTCTACTTTCGTTGGCTCACATTTATACCCACGTGTATCTTGATGAAAATTTCTCACGGGATGGGATTGACGCTCTAAGGGGGGCTCTTGAAATGATTCCGGGGAACACGTTCCTGTTTTCCAACTAGTAATATTTTTAGAATCATCTTGTCTTATCTGTGATGTGGTGAATGCAGGATCTCGCCGGACCAAGGACTTCTACACTGAATCTACAAGGGAAGCTGGTGGTGCCTGGATTTATTGACTCACATGTGCACTTCATTTTTGGAGGCTTACAGGTTTGGATTTGATCATACTTGAATTCCTTTACTTCTTTGGTCTGGTGTGAAAATTGGAAGTGGCCTTCATTGTTTCTAGTCATTGTGGGGCTTGTAAGTAAAAGAGCAATCGTTTAGCCATTCCATCGATAAGTTCACGTGTTATGTTCTTAAAATGAGGAAATTTTTATTAGAAGAAGGAAATGAATCGACTTAACAACTTACATTGCCTTAGACGTATCTATTGTAGAGCTGATTGATCCCTAGTCCCTAGTGAGTATTCTTGAAAACGAAACATTAGAGAGGAAATTGGTAACTCAGTCTCAGTTGACTAGCCATAATTATAATCTCCTCATGTTTGGCAGAAGTTACCTTTTTGGAATATGGTCTGTTTTTAGCCATATTGAAGTTACCCTTTAGACTTTTTGTTTCCTTATGTTGGAGTTCTAAAGAAAGGAAGTTCTTTAGCTGTGTAAGTATGTTTGTGGTTTCTCAATCTGCCATGAGTGAGCATATTACTTACTCCTAGTAGAACATTTTTGCTGGCTAAATCTTATATGCCGAATTTGATTTAGAATATGGAAACAGATAGCTAGGGTTAAACTCCATGGTGTACGCCAAAGGGATCAGTTTGTGAACAACGTTCAGGAGGCAGCATCGAGTAAGTCTTGTCTTTTCTTTGATTATTCTTGGTTCCAGCTGATTCATTGTATGCATATTGTAATTTTGGAGACATGAAGCAATAGTCTGTATTATATTAAGACAGTACACTTCCCCAGGTATGCAGCCTGGATCTTGGTTACTGGGTGGTGGCTGGAACAATGATATCTGGGGCGGCGAGTTGCCAGAGGCCTCATGGATTGATGACATTACTCCTCATAATCCAGTAAGAAATTAGCATTGCATTCATCATATGCTTTGATCTTTAATGTAACCCGTCACAGATTTTTATTTGACGTAATTGCAGGTCTGGCTGACGAGAATGGATGGTCACATGGGCTTGGCCAATTCTCTAGCGCTAAAGATTGCTGGAATATCTAATAACACAATGGATCCAGATGGTGGACATGTGATGAAAAACAGCAATGGAGGTATTGTGCCTATCTAAGCAATCTCTTTTGCTGGATTGAGTGGGGTACTGTTAAATCTAGGCATCTATTAACTATCACACTTCCACACTGAAGCTTTTCTAGGTATAGGAAATAGGAACTAAGCCAAATATTAAAATAAAATAAAATTATCTAGCTCCATTTTCATGCGATAGAGTGAATTATATCCTTATCAATAAATTCACCGCACGCAGATCCTACTGGTTTGTTGGTTGATTCTGCAATGAAGCTTGTGCTGAGTTTTATACCAGAGATCTCTGTTGAAGAGAGAAGGGAAGCACTGCTAAGAGCTAGTGATCATGCATTAATGAGAGGTGTTACAACAGTTGTTGATTTTGGACGATATTTTCCTGGTGCATCATTAGAACACTCATGGGAAGATCTTTCAGGTTAGTTTCCAGCTACAGTGAGTCAATAGAATTGACTAAGCAAATTATTAAGCCTTCTTGCTGCTAGTTCCATTTCTTTGTTTGCTTAAAGACATTACATTTACTGGTATACACATAGAGGATACATCTTAGTCTTGTGTATGATTCCACGAAACAGCCAAAGTCTTTGCATGTGAATAAGATGGCTAAGACTCTACGACTACTTATATACTGTTACAGATTTAGTACAGATGGGATTTTGATCATTGGTAAAGTCTCAGGAAAATCAGCTTTTCCTACGCATTAGAAAAATCAATACCCTTTCCACCCAAGTGTTGAATATACTCCTCTAGTTTATACTAATTCAAATGTTGATTTTCCTAATGTTTAGGAAAGACTGATTTTCATGAGACTTACTCTTGATCATTTGACATTGTGGCTTGGCATTTGCAGATGTCTACAGATGGGGTGATTCATCTGGAAAGATGAAGATCAGGGTTTGCCTATTCTTCCCAGTGGAGACATGGACACGGTTACAGGTACTTCTAATCTCTGTAATTCTTGAAAATATAATATGGTGTGACTTTTTTTTCTGAGCCGATAGCCAAAGGGGCAGTCTGGCATGCATGTACATGTATTAATTAGCGGTTAAAAAATGTGCGAATGTGTTTTCTTTTTTCGTCGGAGATAAGTTCAAACTTAAAATGGAGCAATACAGTGAGAAATTGAAACCAGGAATGTAGTATTAGCTATTACATTGGACCAATTTGAGGGTCTGGGAGCTAGTAGTCTTCCTATGCTCCATAGAACTACAACACTGTTTCGTGAGAATATAGCTGGGATTGCAAAATGCATACTTAGATTCTATCAATTTCTCACCTTTAGTATTGAGGGTTGCCATTCTCTGTGTAGGAACTTATTGCTCAAGTGGGTCGTAAGCTGAGCCAGTGGATTTACTTGGGTGGTGTGAAGTCTTTTGCAGATGGATCATTGGGATCTAACAGTGCACTGTTTTATGAGGTAAGATGAAATCCATTTTCACAGATGATATTGATTTTTGTTTTTATTTTTGCCTTGGCCTGATCTATCATTCTATGCTAAGTAACTTATGAATCTCATTTATTACTTATTTCAATACTGAATACAGCCATATGTCGATGAACCACACAACCATGGCCTGCAAGTTGCAGATCTAGATATGCTATACAATATGACCTACTCTGCTGATAAAGCTGGCCTTCAGGTGATCTGTTCTTCTTCTCTGTTACTTTATCAGACCCTCTGTGTATCCATGCATATATATACTGAGATCATATCCTTTTATCATTAGGTTGCTGTGCATGCAATTGGTGACAAGGCCAATGATCTTATTTTGGACTTGTACAAATCGGTAGCATCTCAGAATGGAATGAGGGAACGAAGATTTAGGGTGAGCTAAAAATATATGTTCAAGATACTCGAAATATGATTCTTTTTTTTTCTTTTGCTTGATGTCTTATCGTTTTAGTCTTGTTGTAAGTGTAGTATTCTCTATCTTTCCTTACAGAGATTGCTGCAATTACTTGCAGATTGAGCATGCTCAGCATTTGTCCTATGGGACAGCAGCTAGATTTGGTGAACAACAAATTGTTGCTTCAGTGCAGGTTCCTTTTTTCTTTGTTTCTAATTTAAATGTTCGAAGATGATTAATTACTGGTCTATAAAGTTTTTCTAAATATAAGTCTTGAACACATTTAATATAAGTTGCACACATGCTGATTAGTGATGGGGTATATGTATTTCAAAGTGTCTATTTCCCCACGAATGCTTGTAGTGAAGGATTTACATACATTAATAATTTGCTTTTTCATTCTGGGGCCTTGATCCTGTTTAATTCTAGACTATGCCGCCTGCTCTAACTAGGCTCTCTCTTTTAAAATATAATTGAAATACCCACAAAGTTGGTGAATGTAACAATTTTTAGATCAATCAGGCAACATCCAATCACCCTCACAAAACCAGGGTGCTAATGAAAGGCGCATCACTTCTGTGTCTGCTATTGACTTGACCTTTAATATGTGATAAGATTAGGCAAAGAACTGTTTATTTCCAAAGCGTCCAATTATTTGCTTGCCAATATGAATGTTTGTAACTGCAACCTGTTAGTTGAATTTGTGACAGCCTGATCACCTTCTGGATGATGCTGATACGGCTATAAAAAAGCTTGGAGCTAAGAGGGCCCATGAAGGATCATATTTATTCCATTCGCTGCTTTTTGGGAATGCACGGTTAGCACTTGGCTCTGACTGGCCTGTAAGAAAACTAAACACTCTACCTTTTTGTTCTGATATGTATCACATCTGTCTGATCTTACGTTGACTGGTGTATTTTTCACCCTTCAGGTAGCGGATATCAATCCTTTGGGTAGCATAAAGACAGCCGTGAAAAGAGTGCCTCCTAGTTGGGAAAATGCTTGGATTTCATCAGAACGTATTACTGTGGATGAGGCCTTGAATGGGTGCGCATGACTAGGCTCAATCCTTTTCTTCTCTTTTAAATATATTTGTAGTGCGATCTATACCTATTTTCTCATTCATCATACGAACGTGTGAAACTTATAGAAACATTTATAGTTGACTAAACTTTAGAGCTGCTCATTCACATACTGAAAAGAAAAATAAAATACCAATGATTAGGTGCAAGGTGCAACTCTCTGCATGCATTGTTTCAGTACATAAGTTCATTTCAGTCTGCACATTGCTTGTCATTAAATTATCTCGGAAACTAAAATTTTCTTTTGTCCAATTATCTGTTCATGGCAGATACACCATCTCAGCTGCTCATGCGTGCTTCCTTGATGGTGACGTTGGGTCACTATCTCGTGGTAAAATGGCTGATTTTGTGATCTTATCAGTGGATTCATGGGAAACTTTTGCCAGTGATGCAGAAGCTACAGTTGAGGCAACATATGTGGGTGGAGTACTCTCATACTCGAGAAGGAACTATGCCTAGAGCGGAGAGCATCTGACCATGTATCGTTTGCTCTTGTAGCCCGAGAAATGTAAATATGACATCTGGTAATTGTCTAGATTATTAATAATTGCCTTCGAATTCTGATGCAATTTTTATCTTAAAGACTGCCACTTGTTTTAAATAGGAACTTCATTTTCTTTCTGTTTCTGAGCTTGTGATTGGAAAAACAAAAACACAGCTAGCAGGGCCAGCCCCGGTTTGGGACAACTGGGTCTGGAACTGCTGGAACTAAATACCGGACTTGAAACGAGATAAAATGAGGGGGGAGGGGTTCGGTGTACAAGAGACAGTACATGTTCAAACAGAAATGTTATTGATACAAAGCACTTACCCCTTCACTGTATTCACACATCGTGTATACAATCTTCTTTGGTGATACAATCCCAGAGTCTCTTCACTTCTGGAACAAAAATATTGATTTTCACCAAAGTACCAACCCGGCCCAGTTTCGCATATCATTACATTCATTCTCGTTACATCTATAGCAGCATTGGGTACCTCTAATCACATTGCTATTCTGTAAATTAATAAAAGATATATATAACCTATCAGTGCCTAAGAAGTGTATGTTGTTAAAAGACTAACTACAACTACAGCTAGTGATTCTGCATGCCGGTGCCAAGGTTTTCTGCCGAAAAGCTGTCTTTTTTGTGTCCGGAAGTGACAAGTTCATCTCGTAAGAACTGCAACACTGGGGCGAATTGGATGCAAGTGAAATATGACAACATTAACAGTGCAGTCAGGTATCTTCTGTGAAGACTTTGAACATGAAGTCACGAAAACGCTTGGCATACCAAATGGGATCAACAGCAGATATTGAGGTTGCGTCGTATTGGAACGACTTATAAGCATGCTCGAGCTTCTTGTTAATATCATAGTCTTGTAGTATGTCGATTATACCAAAAACTAGCACAACATCATAGAATTCACCCGTCGGTTCGCCAACCAGCTGAGGTTCATCTTGATTTCTTCTTACAGATAGTTCAGCTCGTGCTGGCATGTTCGCGCCTAATCTTATGGGCGCTCGCCTGACAAACATGAATAAATATGCATGAGAAAATGGCTGCTGGATTGAACTTGGAAACATATTAATCTGATATTGTTACGCATCCCATTATTCTAAGCGTAGAAACTGTCTTAAGCTTCGAACATAAAGACCAAGCACAATCATTCCAGAAATATAGATTGTCCAAGGAGGGCGTCTCAAGATCTTCTTAAGAACTTCACTTTTTATTATACATGCATACCGGTTATCAAACAGAAGACCCAAATCTGCACCCGACAATGGTGAAGCTCCATTGGAATGTTCCTCGGTGCCTGCAGAATTTGATGGAAATTTTCTGAATTAGAGAGATTTCTAGAGAAAAGAAAACGAGGGGGAAGAACACGGTAAAGGGTAGTTTTATGGAAGCTTATGCATTTACCAATGGAAGCTTGAACTTGGGAAGTACTCAATGGTTCCCCAGACTCTGATACTTCTCTGAAGTGAATGCCAACCAGAAGACTGTAATCCATAATCCTCTCCTGTTCCAGAAACTCGCAATCTTTCTCTACTTGCCTGCATATCAAAACAGTCATTATCTTGACATGCCTTGAGGAATACCAATTCAGCTTCTTAATAAAAATAAAAAATCCAATCATTTTGTACGACTCTGAAGCATTTTCAAATGCTTATTTCTCATCGCTTTCTAAGGTTTCTACAATGTGTTTTCAAGCCAAAAACTACCAGAACTTGAATAGAAGTCTCAAGCGGGAAAGACTTTGCTTCTACCTTCGACTGTTAATATTCTGAAGTCTGAACTCTGAAGCATTTCTAATAGAGTATTAGTTTCTTCTAACTTCCATCTTCCTAGTTTTAAGAAATTGCTTTGTAAATCTTCAACAGTTCAACTTGACATACACTACACATTTCTCATTATCCACCACCTTTAACTCATTTTCTTCGATTATAACTTCCATTTTATCAAAATGATGAGATTCTGATTTGATTACCTGCAAAAATCTTGGAACCAAGTCTTCTGTAATCGGAAGATAAAGTTCAAATCAAGATCCTTAAGCACAGTGGTTGGTTCAATCTCAGATTCAGGTTTTTCAGTAATACGGCCATGAGAAGAACCTTTCAAGTCAAAGCGCCTATGGATGGCATATTCCGTACAGAACAAATTCCCCATAATTACAAACCGCACCTGGTTATAAATCACATGGTGTCAATCAGAAATTCAGAACAGAGAGAGTTTAATAAACAGAGAGAATTTACTAACAGTAGCTACCTTCTTCTGAGCAGGTCCAACCAACTTCACACAGTGAAGGCCAAAAAATTTCGTAACCAGAGTGTCTTCGAAGGACCGGACATGGTTATAATAAGACTGGAGCATTCTTGTGAACACCTGGTATGAAGTTTTACATAATGGCATAATGTTACAAAATGGGGTCTGGAAGTTTGAACATGCCAATCAAAATATCAACATAATAAACTTATATTTAAAGGTTAAAGATAATTGAAAGATTTTAAGTGAAGTTTTACTGCATCAAAGAAAACGTGTTCTAATCTAATTGAGCAATAACAGTACTTTCGATTAAACTGTCAATTTGTAAACTCAAGTTTGCATCCACGCATACATATAGTCCATTTCCAGCACCAACATTAAAATAAAAAAAATTAAAAAAATTAAATTTAAAAAACTCAATAACAGAGCTTTTGTCATGCAATAACATTATGATGTAATCTTGGACAGGAACTCACTTTCACTTCTGATTTTTTCATGGTTTTGATCATGTACTTGTCATCATTGGTCAGGTAAAAGAAGCTTCCACTTTTTCCAGGTGAGGAGAGTTCTCGAAGTGCATCATTTCCACATATCGATAACATGTAATCCGCAGGATCCACCTTGAACAATTTTCTTAGGGTCCTGAAATGTTAACCATATCTAATTACATTATACAGTTCAATGGTGGGCAACGTCAATTTTAAGTACACAACAAAGTTTAACTCGAAAAATAACTGTTTAAAAGAAAAAACACTTCATGGAGCTAGATGATAAAAATTCAAAAGGCAAACTTCAAAAATAGATGCCATAACGGTTTCCATCTATCTCATGTCTCTAAATACAAAAAATTCAACTGGTAAAAGAAGACCTCATGAAGCACTAAACATCTTTAGTTTAGTGAACACCGTAATGTATCAGTACCTCACCTGAATACTAAAGGGCAATAATCCTTCCATTTGAATTCACATGATTGGTGAGGTGGAGTATGCTTAGATCCTTCTGTGGGAAATCTTGTCCATACTTTATTCCTGGGATCGAAAGCTGAAGCTTTTAAATCAAGTGATGTAGATGGTGCAGGTCTTCCTACAGAATGTCTGGATAATAACAAGAATCAGCTATCGGCAGGAACAGAGATTTATTGTATTAACATATAGTTACTTACTCTTATTTTCCTTATCATACACAAAAATGTATACCCATACAGAAAACAGAAAATCGTGATTAAGAGCATATATCCATCATGATAATGTTCTTACCTTATTCCTAGCTGCAAGTTGAGCATGAGTTCATAGTTCTTATGATCCTTCGATATTGTGGTCCCCTGCCGTTTTGGTGGCTTTATTATGATCTGTGGCTTTGTATATGTTAATTTTTCGGTCTCTGATGCTTGATCTTCTCTTTTAGACCCAAACTGTTCATTAGCACCATCGAAACTAAATTCAGATTCTGAACGAAAGCTAAAGCCCCCATTGCTTAACCTCACATCCTCGGTTGTTCTCGACGTCTTTGAATCACTTTCTTTATAATCCTGCCATGGTGACTGCTTCATTTCTCCACAGGGCCAGTTGACTGATTTTTCTGAAGGAAATACTGAAATCTCCTCTCCATCACAAATCACACAATCACTCAGCTTTTCAAAATAAACTTCTTGAGGATCCCAATCGAAAGTACCAGTCTGAGAATTTGACGGATAGTAAGTTCCACTCTGTTCCTTAGCATCTTGGCTCCAAACTCCTGCATAAAAACTCCCGTCTACCCACTTAAATGTCCCGTTACCTCTAGGAAAACCACTCTCCCAACAGCCATCATATCTATTACCGTCTTCCCAAATCATTGTCCCGTTGCCATTCATCTTGCCACGCCTCCAATGTCCAATGTACTGATTCCCATTGGTCCAATGATACCTTCCTTTACCATCAGGCTGTCCCCTACGCCACTGCCCTTCGTAATAGTCTCCATTGGCAAAATAGTATACGCCCTTTCCATGCTTGATATTGTATACCCAAGCGCCTCTATAATAATCATTTGAGGAGCCTGTAAAGGTACCCTCACCATCCATATAACCATTCTTAAAGTTTCCCTCATACGTAGCACCAGAGGGCCAACTGAACTTACCTTTGTCCATTGGCCTGCCCCTGTACCAATCTCCAACGTACATACAACCGTCTGACCACAAACACTTGCCATGGCCATTGGGGCATTTGTCTGCCCATTCGCCCATGTACATATCCCCATTAGGAAAGACCCTGTCGACGTGATAAACCACACCAGGGGTCTTAATCTCATCATCATCCACATGAACAACTGACATTGCTGTAAATATGCTTTTTATTCGTTTCTTCGTCGTTACTTGAGATTTCTTCAACTTTTTCTCCCAGACCTTGACAATGCCACCAAATTCTAGGTTCATTCTCCTTCAATGCTGCACATTCTCTCTTTCAACCCAGATCAATCTTTCTCTGTATCGACGATGTGATAAACAACGAGAGATCATTCATGTTGCATGGCAACACAACGGGCCAAATGGCGAACGCACAACCAGAAGTCTCCAATCAGGGACAAGAGACGACTCCTGCCTAATGTGTTATCCGTTTCATACCCAAACAGACACCTTCTCATATGTTTTCTGGCAATGGTAGCTTCTGATATAAGAAACTAAGGCAGTTGCAAGATCTTTTATGAATAAAAAAGGGACCCGGAATTTGCAACAAGAAAGAACCAGATACTGTTTTCCCTGTGGTGTGTTGAAAATGGTTGTCTCTGTTTCTAATGGATTCTCCTGAAAATGGATGTCAAAGCTGTTCAGGAAAACGAAAGAAGGATGCTTGATGACAGAAAAAGGGAAAAAAAATGCAAAAAGAGAGACAAAACGAAAACAAAAGGAAAGAAAAGAGTGAAGAATGACATTGTTTCTTGGTTCCCGGATTTAGGTCCTAAATGTGCTAGCACACCTAACAAATGGAAGGATGAGAATAAAATTGGTGAAGAAGCATAATATGATGATTTACAGTAATGCATTGCAGACAACAAGAATCAATTCAATCCCACATATACTAATTTTAGAGTTTTTCATTTCCTATATCATACTATAAACTTGGTCAAATAATTCATCCAGAAATCACAAACACCATTACACCAATACCCAACAGAAAAAGATTTTTTGTTTTTTTAAAGGTAGAGAAATTTGATATTAAAAAGGTAAGGCAAACGGCAGAATAGAAAATAATAAACTGGATTCTGAGATCATACGAGTACAGAGTCTTTGGACCATTTCGTCGAACAGTTGGTCGGCATAGTTGTCCTCTACGTGCATGCAGCGTCTCGTTCCAATTCAGCAATTCTGCTTGCTTCACAGCTCACCTCACCACCATTTGGCATGGAGCTGTGAAACTGAACCACCTTGTTCTTGCTGTACTCAGCCTGATCCAGTTTTGCTTCTTCATTGCTTTCCAAATTCCGATCTTGCAAACTGAGTAAACTGATAGCCATTTCTTCAAATTAATAATGTTGCTAATTAATTTATTTAATTTATACGTAGATTATTGTTTAGTCACAGCAAAGGGGCAATTACACTAGTTTGATTCCAATCGGTCTGGTCCAGTATTTTTCTAAATAAAGGGGTTGACTCCGATCTGGTCCAATATTTTAATGATCCGAACTCAACAGATTGATTTCGGATTAAATACAACTATAGAAGAGCTCAATCCAACATAATCGACTTAATTCATGTTTT
>JAQRGC012299216.1:0-13902 GCA_028659135.1 Plantago lanceolata | reverse complement strand
TACTCGAGGTTAAGATAATGTACTGAATAGTGAATGATTGATTACCTGTAAGTGAATTATGAGCTCTCCTTTTATAATAAATGGTCCTCGTGTACGGATCTGATGGTAGTGCCACGTGTAAGTCGGCTACTGTTCAACGGCCAAGATCTCAGCCTGCTTAACCCTAATGGGCCTTTAATGGACCTGGCCCATATATGTTGGAACAAACCAGGGGCATTTAAGCCAATTAACTTCCCTTAGTGTGGTATAGCTTGAACTCGCAGGCCTGCTCGTTAAGTCATACTCATCTCGAGAGCGTTTGGCCCTAATTCGTACTAATCCCTTCCACGCTCTGGGAGACATATTTTCACCCTATCAACCATTTTACTTCTTGGTTGCTTTTTAATATGGTGCATTCGGATGTTCTGAATTATTTTAGTGTTCCATCTTATATCCTTATTAATTCATGCTTTTGTTATATTGACTTGGATAGACTTTCTGTAGAAACAATGTTATTTTGCCAAGTAGTAGTATTTATATTTTTGTCATTTTGCTGAGTTATCACTTCTGAACTATTATTGTTTGTGAAATATTTAAAATTACCATATTTAATGTATAATTCTTGCACATAATGATTGAATTCTATCCGTCGATTTTCGACGGATTGTGAACTAAGTAGTTGTTAATACAAGCACAGTTCACCAATAAAATCTTTGCATCCATTATTAAATCCTAATATGGACTTCAAAAAACCGGCCAAAAAATCACTCGTTTAGCACCCAAACAGCCCAAACCAAACCAATTGGATCCAAGAGCCCATCTGAACAGAACACTTATCTCCTAGACAACATATCAACCGTCCGATCTGATATAAAATCCCAAAACCAGAAAACCCTAGTTTCTTCATCGTCTTCACTGAAACACACCAATCCACAGATCTACACGCCTCTCTCTATCAAACCAGCTGAAAATGTCTCAGATGAGCAAAAAGCGAAAGGTTAGCTCCTTCTTCATCCACACCCCGTCCATTTTTCATGTAATTTTATCATTTTTTATCATGATTATGACGAATTTAAGTGAACCTTACAGTTTGTCGCCGATGGAGTTTTCTTCGCCGAATTGAACGAGGTTTTGACACGTGAGCTCGCCGAGGATGGTTACTCCGGTGTTGAGGTTAGGGTTACGCCGATGAGGACTGAGATCATCATCCGTGCCACTCGCACCCAGAACGTTCTCGGTAATGATTGCTTATTATATTACTGTGTACTTTAGAGCTTGTTGTTTTTGTGTTGAAGGATTAGGTTTCTTATTTGTGATTTGATTGGATTGTGATAGGTGAGAAGGGAAGGAGGATTAGGGAATTGACCTCTGTTGTGCAGAAGAGGTTCAAGTTCCCTGAGAACAGCGTTGAGCTGTATGCTGAGAAGGTCAACAACAGGGGACTCTGTGCCATTGCTCAGGCTGAGTCTCTCCGATACAAGCTCCTCGGTGGGCTTGCCGTCAGGAGGTAATGTTTATTTTAGTGAATTTTAGAATGTTACGAAGCATGATTGCTGGCTTAGTGTAATTTTGTGTTGAATGTTATATGAGTTCCTGCTTATTAAATCGCTCAAGTAGCATTTTTAGCTGTGCAATGTCGTCTCGTAGAGTTGTGATTTGATGTGATACTCTTAGTTCTAACTTCTAATTAGATTGCTAATGGTGTGGATAGATAGTTACAGTTACTGATAACGATAACGCTGCCTGTTTGTAGAATGTCTTGCATTACGAGGGCCGGGGTCCTTTCTTGTAATTTATCATGTCATCCTAAAAGCAATGCTGGTTTCTTCAATACCATCTGTTGTGTCGGATGATGACTATAAAAAGTGCCTCTCTCCATGTCAATATTGGCGTGAAGTCTTCTGTTCCTCACGTCAACCATGGATAGAGCACATTTTTAGTGTTCTGATTAGCTACTCATAGCCTGTTTAGCAATAACCTTAAAGTGACATGTATTTTGAAGTATGAAATCTGAAAGATGCTTATCAGCGGTAAAGCCTGTGGCCTATAATTACCTGAACTTTCATGAACCATTTCTTAGTGTATACTGTATAGTTCACCTCTCATCCTAAGGAGTATATCTTTTGATGATCTCCATGGTAGTTTCTATGTATAGAGAATACTTCACCTCTCATCCTATGCATTGTGTTCAGCTTGTCAGTATTGCCACTTCGTGCAATTGTTTCACTCTTAATAAGACTATATCTTATCATTATGATTAAATGTGTTGTTTTGTATATTTTCCAGGGCATGCTATGGTGTCTTGAGATTTGTCATGGAGAGTGGAGCCAAGGGCTGTGAGGTACAACAATATACTGTTCGCTCGATTCCTTGATGTTTGTATTTGCGTTTTGTTTTGACAATAACTGGTTATTATTCTTACAGGTTATTGTCAGCGGTAAGTTGAGGGCTCAGCGTGCTAAGTCCATGAAATTCAAAGATGGTTACATGATTTCTTCCGGCCAGCCCGTGAAAGAATACATTGATGCTGCTGTTAGACATGTTCTGCTCAGACAGGTTTGTTCTTCCCTTTACTTTGAAGCCACGAGTTTACAAGATCACTTGAGTTGCACTGTAATTGAACCGCTATATTAGTATCTTGTACTTGTGGTGAACCATATTTTTCGTCACGCAGGGAGTTCTTGGAATCAAAGTCAAGATCATGCTTGACTGGGATCCTAAAGGAAAGCAAGGTCCACCTACCCCTCTTCCAGATCTTGTCACAATTCACCCTCCAAAGGAAGAACAAGAGTTCATTGCCCCTGCCATACTACCACCAACTGAAGTCGAGGTCCAAGCATAGATCATCAGAGTCTGATTGTTGTTGGATCAGTCGGTCTTTTTATAAAGTTAAACTTAGTGATCTTGTCACAGATGAGAGGACCTTTTGATCAGTTTTAAACTTATGAAAGCAGCTACTCCTGTTAGTTTGTATTAATTTAATTTTGCTCTACTTTTTCGAGGATGCTATGCTATTTCTTTTGGTCTCTATCTATACTATTGTCCTTGTTCTGAATTTTCTTTGCCGTGATGAGATTGTTGAATTTCAATTATGCTATGATCCAAGTTTAACTTTTTGCAATGAATAGTTCTCAGTTCGAGCTTGTTTACCAAGTACCTCATCTTGGACCTTTGAACATTTTGTAGCGGTTCAGTCTTGGATCACTGTTCCGTTTCTCATTTTGCAGGGTAATTTATTTCTTAGACTATCCACATTGCAAGTCCCATGGCCGTCCCATATCCATGGGACTTGCATATGGGAATGTCAAGCGTCCCATGGCCTCGGACTCGTCCCAAAATTTGGTACGAGTCCCATGATTCTGGACGAAGCTGCTACCTGATTAATTTCTAATTCTCAGAGCCCTAGCTTATGTTTGTATGTTGTCTGTGTGAACACGGGCTCTCCTGGAGGGAACACCTGGAAGTCTGGACTCTGGAGAGCCCTTGTAGGACCTGTTCATTCTGGATTCCAGTATGATTAAAGTAGTACCCAGAGTTGATTTCAAATACCACCCTTGTAATTCATTCTTCCAAGTTATGTACTCTATCCTGTCAGAGATTACAGAATCCAGTCATTGCTGCATGAGAAAGTAAATCGATCTGTGGATGCCTTCACGAAAGCATCCCGGACAAGCTAAGGATGAAGAGACGCAGACATTTCTGGGCTCGCCACTGTTGCTAATTCTCCAGTCAAACTCGTCCTAATAAGTTTTCCTCCGGTCTGAGTAACTTTGAGCAATTCTTCATTTTGCATTCTTATGTGCAGTATAACTCATGTTTGCTTCTTCCAGAATTTTGACAATGTTTTTGTCAAAAGCTTCCAAGTTATTGACAAAATAGTGTGAAAGAAAGGCCATTGATTTTTCTGAGTAATGTGTATTCACATTGCACACAATCAAAACTGACCATGCAATAATCTCATTTCAGAAAGCTGTAGTACATGATAATCCATTATTGATTATCCTATAATCTTTGGTGGGCCAACATTGTTCTAGGAGATTTTTATTTGTCAACTTTTTGACCAATTTATATTATTGCTTTAGCTTAAATATAGGAATATATATCTAGTGGTCCATTTATTATTTGAATTTTTCTTCTTATTGGCCTTATAAGTAGTAGTACCTGTTATGAACACGAAACACAATTCATAATCAACTACTCCATCATCATGTTTTCACAAAGGAGGGAATTTGGCCTTGTGTTTCTGTTCCTTTCTTTGTCTTCATTTCTACTACAATGCAATTGCCAATACCCACCATCAGTGACCTGCAATCGTCTTGAATGCGCTCCGTATCAGGTGATCCACTCGCAGAATGAGTTTGAAATCAGGACTTACAACAAATCCTTGTGGGTGTCCAGTCCCGCACTCGAATCAGACACGTACAGGAGCGCTGCAGCTCAGGGTTTTCGCCTGTAAGTAATAATCTCCTCATTTTAAATTAGTTATATTTAACTCGGTGTAAGTAACAAGTCAATCGATCCTTTTTTGTCATTCTTGACAGATTGTTCAATTACTTTAGAGGCAACAACACAGAACGTGTGAACATTACGATGACAGCTCCTGTGCTAATCGATGTTCAGGAAACCGACTTCACGGTGCATTTCTATGTGCCCCAAGAGTACCAACACGGGAAGAAGCTGCCTACACCAACCGAAGAGGTAATAAAGGTTGTAGAGTTGCCTCGACAGAAATATGCTGCCGTTAGAAGGTTCGATGGCTTCATAAACGACCAGACCATTGCAGGAGGAATTGCAGCATTGAGAACTGCCCTCCAGGGAACGCCTTTCCAAGCAGCAGCTCAGCCTGGTTACTTTTCAGTTGCGGGATATAGCTCCCCCCGTCGAACTGAAAATCGTGTCAACGAAGTTATCATATGGTTTGATACATGATTCGTTTAGTACCAAATAATACCAATGAATTTTTTGTATGAATGAAAATAGTATGCAGGTGCGCGTGCTTTCTCTGATTCTGTACGGAGATCATCACTGAACAAAGTTTGTTGGTAGTACTGATTGGTGGATGGAATGTAAAATAACATTATGATGTGTTATTATGAAAAATAGTTAAACATCTGGAGAAAGCGAAATGAATATTCTGAATCCGACAACTCATGAACATATTCTGTCGAAAACTGCAAGGAAAACTCAACCTGTTCATGACTGAATCACTAGCATTTTTTAGTTCATTTGCAAATTTCACGATTCTTTATCAAAAAGAGGATAACTTTAGCTTAATTTTAGTCCTTTGCAGTTTTCAAGTTGATCAATCACAATTTACTGTGACGAGATAAAACACAACTCATTCACATATTACAGCAAGATCCTGTTAAGTAGTACTCACTGCTAAGTTTCCTACTTCTTTCATCATATGATGGTTGCTTCAGCTAGAAGAGAGCTGTTTTTTGCGTTCTTTCTAGCTTCGTCAAGTTGATTCATGAATGACGAAACTATTGCAGGAGGGATAGCTACCTCATCAAGCAACTGATCATTACAGCTAACAGCACTGCCTCAGATTGATAAAATAGTCTGAAATCAACGCATGATTTAACAGACAGTATGTACAAAGATCTCTAAACTACAGATAGCAGACATTTCCATAATCGAAACACACAATTTCATGGTTAAATAACACACAGAAAAGCTAGAAAACTTCAGACTGAATTGGGCGGGGTGCGCCAGGCCCGTGCAGTAGTGCAACGCATGGGCGACACATGAAGAGCCCGTGTAGCAAGCTACACGTTGGACCCTTCCCCCTACAAAAATTAGATTAATATCGTTGTAGCCCAATGGGCTACATATCAGATATTAAACTGATAAGAACAGATACTACACTTGATCTTAGCCAAAAGGCCGAGAAAGGTATGAGTTTTCAAGTGTTCGAAGGGCTAAATTTATATTCATACAAGAGGAACCATTGCGTATCTTGGTGATGTGGGACAAAAATACATACCTTCTCTTTATTATTACAGAAAACTTCATAGCATATACTGTGACCATAAATCAAATGTTTTATAATTTTACTGTATGTACAACAACTCTCCAGCTTCATTATTAAATTCTGATTCCTTTGACTACTACTACTGTATGAGCATACGGTTTTGAGTCCTTCGACTACTGCTGCTGCTGCTGCTACTACTGAAAGATGATCATTTCCTGTTATATTCACAGTTCAAATAATGCTATGAGGATTTCTTGTTTGGCTCGTTGGTTACACTTAGAACGAACGGTATCTAACTTGTATCTATGTTTCATCTCTGTGTATTGATTATTACTTGCTTTAGCTTGAATATTGTTCTTGAAAATTTTCATTTTTCAAAATTTTGACCCATTTATTAATTGTTACTTGCTTTAGCTTTAATATTGGAATGTGTAGGCCAGGATTTTATATTTTTCTTTCAAAAACAAAAAAAAAAAAGGATTTTAGAAATTCAACAACTTGCAGTCTAAGATGTAACCGAAGCACCTTATAAGTACCTGCAAGTAACAAACCCGAATCACAAATAAACAAGAAATCATCATGTTTTCACAAAGGACAGAATCCTGCCTTGTGTTTCTGTTCCTTTCTTTGTCATCATTTCTACTACAGTGCAATTGCCAATATCCGCCAGCAAAGAACTGTGATCATCTCGAGTGTGTTCCGTATCAGGTGATTCACTCGCAGAACGAGTTTGAAATCAGGACATACAACCAAGCCTTGTGGGTGTCCAGTCCCACACTCCAATCAGACACATACCGTAACGCTGCAGGCAAAGGTTTCCTCCTGTAAGTATTATTCTCTTCATTTTACATTAGTTATATATATTTAAGTTGGTGTAACTCACTCTTTGGTGATTTTTTTGACAGATTGTTCGATTACTATAGAGGGAATAACACTGAACATGTGAACATCAAGATGACAGGCCCTGTGCTAATCGATGTTCAGCATAAGAACTTCACGGTGCATTTCTATGTGCCCCAAGAGTATCAAGATGGGAAGCTACCTACACCTACCAAAACAGCAATAAAGACCGAAAAATTGCCTCAACAGAAATATGCTGCTGTCAGAAGGTTTGATGGCTTCATAAACGATGAGACCATTTCAGGAGGAATTGCAGCATTGAAGACTGCCCTTCAGGGAACGCCTTATCAAGCAGCAGCTGGTCAGGATCAATTTTCAGTTGCGGGGTATAGCTCTCCCCGTCAACGTGAAAATCGTGTCAACGAAGTTATCCTATGGTTCTAATTGTACATTCATATATGGTTCTTTTTTATACAAATGAAATGTGGTATGAATAAAAATAGTTTTTTGACGTGCGCTTTCTCTGATTCATTTATGAGATCATCACTTAACATACAGTTGGTTGGAACTTGGAAGTAGACGTTAGGGGATTGAAATACTTCGTGACTGTTTTTGCGAAAAGTAGATAAAATCCTGAAGATAGAACCTTCAACCTGTTTTTGTAAAACAGAGTTGATCGATCAGTAGCTCTTAGATTCATGTTTCAGCATGTCGAACCGATGGATTAAACCCAACAATACAGTACATGAATCCATATTAACTTTTTCCTGTCAAACCGAAAAGGCAAAAACACTGATTCAAAAATCTCAAACTGTATTGTTGGGGCCTTTCCATATGGAAAGGATCCCTCCAAAAAATGGGGTATGCTGCTTAAATGCAGCGAGCACACGGTATTCTTTAGTAAAAGGCGAAAGAATAGTTCGCTTTGTGCTCACTGCGCAGCTCCGTGAATAACTCAAAAGTTGATGTCAGGGTTATATTCAAAACCGAATGCCTTCTCACTTGGATGTTCCAGTATGGGACAAACAGATCGAGTTGGCATAATATGATAGTCTACTTGGTATCACCTACTGCTATTACTATCACTTTCCCAGAATTCAGAAGGAAAAAACTGGTAGATCTGTATGTAAGAACTTATTTGTATTTCGACCTTGCAATAGTTGCTCATGATAATACACGGCAATGTTTCTCCACAGCGCTAGAAACACATTCCTTATTGATTTCCAGTACAAATTTTAGTTTCCAAGTCAGACGGGCTGTTTACAGTAAGTAGTATTTTTAGCCATTGTTACTCCTTTGATGTTCTGCTAAACAAGTATACAACGCAGGAATTGAGTTGATGCAAAATCCTTATAAGCGGATATTGGGACCTTAGGCAGGTCACCAACCTCGTTCATTGACCTTCTTGATCACCCTTAGAACCCGTCCATGTACATGTAGAGATAAGTATCTTCTGAAAACAGATATTACTTACCTAGAATCATTTCACACTCCGATGTTACACATGGAGGGACAGTTTTGCAGCATGTTTTCATACTTCCAGATTCAGTGAAAGCACATGAACATTTTTTTTTGTGTGCTTCTGATAAGTCTCAGCCTAACTCTCAACATCCTTGATTCATAATCAGATTCAACTTGGAACGCGCTTTAAACAGAAGCACTTCAGAGATTGCTTTGTTTGAACATGTTCAAAGTTCAGCCTCACTTGGTTGTGGCTTAGAATTTGCAGTTCTTGTCAAAGCATACAAAACATGCTTAGAACCAGTTTTCCACTCTAAAAAACCAGTTTCCCACTCTAAAACTTCAAACTGAATTGGGCGGGGTGCGCCAGGCCCGTGCAGTAGTGCAACGCATGGGCGACACATGAAGAGACCATGCAGCAAGCTACACATTGGCCCCTTCCCCCTACAAAAATTAGATTAATATCGTTGTAGCCCAATGGGGTACATATCAGATATTAAACTGATAAGAACAGATACTACACTTGATCTTAGCCAAAAGGCCGAGAAAGGTATGAGTTATCTCGCGTTCGAAGGCCCCATTTTATACTCTTGTCTGAGAAACCATTGTTTATCTTAGCAATGTGGGATAGAATGGCATACATTCTCATTAGTACACAGTAGAAGTTCAGAGCATATATGACTTATTTTGCTGGGAACATGAATCAATTATGATTCTACTGTAATTACAACAACTAACTTTTGATTAAGACAAGATCGTTAAACTAGTGTAGTCGTTCGGATGCTATATTCTGACATGTTCAAACTACAGAAGTACAGATAGTACTTTGCATTCAAGCGGTTTATAGTGGTGGTTCATAGTTTTATGCTGCACTTACAGACAGTGAGACGACAGATATCATATCAGTTATCGGCCAGGAGTTACTGGTCGGAAACCAGAACATATTTGCTTCAAATGACTGAGCTAGCATACGGCTTTGAATACTTTTGCATGGAATTGCTCTCAGCATTTACAGGGAAAAAGAAGTGATGAGTCCAAGAGTATATACAAGTATACAACAGGACTACAAAATTGACTGTGCTAAGTACACTTAATTTGTATCTATGTTTCATCTCCGTGAAATTGTAGCAGCCGGTCCAGTATGACTAATCTGCACTTCTTGAGGCAAGAGTCGGTATCTGATACCGATTTCCTCAAAGATGTTTTTAAGCTGAAAGACTAGATCTGATCTTCGATTGCCTCGTTCACTATTCTGGAAATTTATGGTATGTGTAACATAAAGGGCCATCACTATCTTGTTAACATCCACAATTTCCCTAACCTGAACGCTGTGATTCGGACTCCAGTGTTGTGGCTTACTCTCAATGTACCTGCATTTGGGAACATATATGAAACTGTCAGTTTTGCTGTTATATATCAGTTCTAATATGCAGCAGAAATTCATTCAGTTGAAACATACTCTTTTATTTTAGCCTTCAGTTCGGCTATGCTCTCGACTGAGGTGGAAAAATCAACAGCAAACTCCACTGCATCACCCATTTCTGGGCTCCTGTTAAAATTGCCAATCGCTTTGGTAGCCAAGACTGCGTTAGGATAATATACTTTTTCATTGTCGGCTTTCAGAAAAATCGTGGTCAAAATGTTCATCTCGTCGACTACCATCTGCAAGGTTCTTAACTATTAAGTCGAGTACAAAAGGTTTAATGGAAAGGTAGCAGAGATAAATGAGAAGGAAGTGGCTGAAGAATTTACCGTAACCCCTTCAATGACACACCGGTCGCCAACATCAAATGGATGCACAACAAATACAAAAACCATGGCTTCAAACAGAGTTTTGATGGTGTTGCCAAACATGAAGACTACTAGTAACATCTGAGATGATATAAAGACCAAAACTCTGGTGGTTGTGATTTCCATCAAAAGTAACCAAACGATAACTATCACGACCAGTACGAGAGCTGAAGAAATTCTGTTCAGCTCCTCTATCGCCGTTTTAGCATCGCTTAGAGACACTGCCAGACATTTTCTTTCGTTATAGGCCTTAACCTGCGTTAATACAATAGAACTCATAAATTCTCTGCTTCCAAGTCCTGTCTGAACCATACATTTTGATACTGGAGAGCTGACAGTGAAGAAAATGTCTCACCACCCAATTTCTGAAGGCTGATCGCTTAATCCGCCTTGATTCTGTAGTTCCTTCAAAGAGTGGAATAGCATTATCAACCTCTTCCTTTGGCAAGAAGCGTAAAAGGTCATCCTCATCAATGTACCTAATCCATACAGCAATGTTAGAACTGTTGAAAATATGACCAAATAACACGAAAGAACAATACGAATGTATTCTTACTTGCTATTAGGCTTTGCCACCTTCCTAAATATCTTATCAGCAGCCTCCCTCGCCTCAACCTCGCTTGAAATCACCTTTTGCTCTCCAGAATATTCTTCTTCATCATTGTCATCAAGCACCTCGGAAATAGTTGGCAACTCCGAGTTTCTTACGACAGTCATCAGCCCTCCCATAGTCCAAGCAGACACCTTCTCTCGTTTGATTTTGTAGAGCTTATCGACATTAATCACCTCCCCATTTACTTCTTGATTCCCTTTCCTGACTCTACTGAAGCTCAATTGGCCAGCAAGCTTAGAAGGACTATCATCTACCTGGACCGGAGCCCCTGAGAGCACCTGAAGGATATACTGATGAAATATGGATTCTTGAATCCTGTCGAAGTACGTCCTTACATGAAAAGATGCAGCCACAATCTTGACTAGTAAAGTCTTCACCACCCATAAAACCGATCCAACCAGAGTTGATATGATGCCTCTAGTAATGTAATTGAGTGCTCTAGAGGTATCCTCTGATCTTTCAACCCCTCTGTTGATCAACAACGCCCATGCCAGAAGAATCAAGGCCAACCAAATAACAACCCGAACGCTCTTCCTCAAGGCAAACACAAAATACAGAACCTTCTTCTTAAGCAAAAAGTTCTTTTCAATCAAGAAAACCACACCATTAGTTAACCATTCGGTAAACAGGCGACCACAGAATATAACCAGCACCAGCACACTCCATTTCCACAACTCCAAACTCGCAATTCTCAAATGCTTCAGCCTGTGTACAGTTACGCTCGTTACTAGAACAGCTGTAATGCACACAAACAGAGTCCATTCTATGATAACCAACAATTTCACTTTCTTACCGCGCTTTGGTTGGTCAATCTTGACATTATCTGGCTTGTACACCTCATCATCATCGTCGTCATCATCCTCATCTGCTACCATCAACGGTGTTCTTGGAGTGATTGGAGCAGATGTCTTCGGAGTAGTAGAGTTAACTTCAGCATTAGGTGAACTAGCAACTGGCGAACGCATGATATTCGGTGAACTAGCAACCGGCGAACGCATGATAGGTGACCTAGCAGGGGTGATTGGTGCACTTCCCTCGGTCTTCGTTTTCGAGATGCTCGAATGAGATGGCTCAACTATTCTTGATTTGGGCTTCGAGTAAGCCGATTGTGTGGGTGCTCTCTGCCGCAAAGAAGGTCCTGGCGGTGGCTTTGCTGCAAAATCCGATACGAGAACTGGACTTTCGCTTGGAACCGAAACAGCATTTCCGGTCGGACTCGAAACCTGTGCTGGTGTAGCAACAGCAGGTGTGGTGGTGGCTGTCAACAAGTTCATTTTAACCGTAGACAACTCTATATTTGAACCCTCTTTGGATTCACCAATCTCCACCACAACATCATAATTCCCACCTCTCTCTCTCACTGACATATCAGAATCCATCAACAACAACCTGTTCGAAGTTCAAACCAATATGAACATTCCTTCTCAAAAACACCAACATGATAACAACACTATCAATCAATGCTACTTATGCTACCAAGGGCGGACCCAGGAATTGGGATTAGGGCGACGAAATTACATATACATGATTATTTTGAGATTTTGGGAGAGCCAAAACCTGAAAATCGCCCTGTCGCCCCCCAAGTTCCGCCCCGGTATGGTACAGAAATGAAATTAAGCAGCTAATGTCATCACAATTCACACCTTTCTTCATCATTGTCTCATTGACATATACTATATTACTATGATACTATCCATCAACATCTATGACCAGTTCAAAGTGCAAACAGTATGAACAACTTAACAACACTATTACAACTTGAAGTACATAAATATGAAGTCTTTATGCTAAATTGACATGAAACCTTAAACAGTTCAGGCAAGAAAGATTACCTGTAACTGGAAGCCTGTTGCCCAGAGAAGTGAGTGAGTTGAAGCCTGAAGGGCAGAATAAGGGCTCTTGAAATAGTTAGCTAGCTAGGTACAAGTTGGCTAGTACAAACAAGCCATCAGCATTGACAGTTGATGATTCTGATGATGATCAACAAACTAAAAGTAAACTATGCAAAAAGGTCTCAACATACCTCCCTTAAGTCCTCAACCATATACTAAGTATGTAGAAGTAGAATATTCAAAAGTCTTCACCGAAATGATCAGATTTTTTCCAAGAATGAAGAAAGGTAGATGAGGATTCATTTGCCATGTCAGAATTTATTTTGTCCAATTCGAGTACTAAAAGTTGGTGGGTCCATGAGGTGAGTGATTAACCAATTAGTACAATATTCAGACAATAATTCATCATATTGTATTTTGAGTTATTTAATTACAAATCAATTTGGTTCAATTTATTTTATTTCGAGAAGAATATAACCTTATTATGTAAAGGAAGAAAAAAATGATCTATTTTATGTGTACAATTATTAACTAGTGGCGGTCTAGTACTTCTGATATACGAGTATGTATCCAAACAAGTCCGCAACTAGCAACACTAGTGTTAGAAATATCTCCTAGCAACCCGATTGATGTCTTATCGATCGGGTTTTGATTTTGATATTGTTGTTTCCTACTAGCTAGTAGTACTTGGAAACACACAACTGATGCTGATTGATCAAGAAGAAAGTTTAATTATCTAAAACGATTGTTTTGCAATAAGGTTGGACCGTTGGAGTCTGAATTTTGCATATAAAGAGGTTCCGAAACGAAGTACACAATATAAGAGAGGGATATACCTCAATTGGAATGGAAAAGTCGAAAAACCGCACACAATAAACAATCAACAAATTAAAAGAGCATCAAAGTTTAGCCATACCCAATGAGACTTTTCTTCTATCATCTAGGCATAATATATTGGGCTCTGACTTCTGACAATATAGCTTATGCTTATGCATAATAATTTGCATTTGGTGGCTCTATTTTATGTAGTATACAGTTCAAACAAGATGGCCTGACCTGAGAGTGTGAAATGAGTATTGTTAATGGCTAACTTGTTAGTTTGTATATAAGATTCTGGCAATATATCCATTTGTGATGTTGTTAACTTAATGACGCCAAACTTAGAAACTTGTTTCTGGTAAAACCAAATGTGTAATTAGGACATAAACAAACCATCAAAGCAAAAGTTGAAACAGACTTCAACTAATTTGTGGCTATCCATTGAATTTGTCTGCATACATATCAATTCTTCTCAAGATTCAACACATATGATGCTAGTTTGTATATGTCATTTTGTTTACATCATGAGTATTTCTAATCTTATGGTCCAGTAACTAATAGCCGGAAGGCCCGGAACAAACACATTAATA
>JAQRGC012299186.1:0-16340 GCA_028659135.1 Plantago lanceolata | reverse complement strand
GGATTCCTAATCCATATTGAACACCGTGTTGTCATAACCTCATCTCTCTAGAGTCGATTTCTTCAATGATTCTTCTTTCAAGTAAACTCCTCATTGTAGAAGGTTTTCTAATTTGATCAACCTTTGTTAAGAAAAGGGAAAACCAATACGAAGTAGTTCGAATATACACTCAATAGAATTGTAGAGTTGTCATAATTCCTAGTACAACGCCAAGTTAAACTTTGTCGAAATTATCCACTCTAACATTGCAGATAGTGTTTTGTTTCATGGGCAGAGTGTCTCCATCTATGCTATATTTGGAGCCTGACATTTGAGATGAATCGCTACAATTTGTTGTCATTGTTTATCTTCGGCTCCTTTCCTCTTGTAATAACTTTTATGTATTTTCTTTTTGGAAGTTTCAGTGATTTTATAGAGGAAAACTGTTTTAATTTTCTGGTATTCTTTTTCTTCTTCATAAGCTACTGTTCCATGCTATATAATGTGCCTTCAGCCTTGATGTTACATATATGATGGTTGTAGCATTAACATATAACTCTCTTCCTTCATGCTTAATGTCCTAACGCACGGTGATCTGGGGTGAGTATGTGACCATCAGTGGGAAGTCCCTCCTCTGGAAATGCTTAAGCAGCGATACTGTATGGGCCAACTTTTTGTGCAATTGCTCGGTGACGGGGGATGAGTTATTTTTTCAAATCATTATCAAATGTGGATTGAAAGAGATAAAAATTACAAAAGTTAAAACTTTAGGTGGTATTTTACATGTACTTTAAAACGTTAGGGGGTAAAGTACAAATAAACAAATTTTAGGGAGTAAAGTGCACAACTGACAAAACTTCTGAGGAGAAAATGTCTTTTTAACAAATAATAAATACTACATTTTGATCTATTTGACTTAAAATTGAGAGGCGTTGAAAAAACAAAATTAAGTGTCTGTTTGGCAAAAGCCGCAAAACGAATCGATAATGTCACTGGTAGCTTTTAAGGTAACTGAAAACTGATGAAACAAACTTACAAGGTGACTGAAAAGTGAAAACTGATAAAGTGACTGTAGCTGACCAGTCACTTCATTTTCAATAAGTTACATATAGCAGATTCTCAAATTAGTCACGTTATTGACATTAACCAAACAAACTTGTTAAAGTTAATTAACATGTCCAACCGGGTGAAATCACATGGTACGTTACGGACCCAAGTGCAAGTAATGTTTTCTTTGGGATAATTGAGTCCATTTTTGGAGAGACCAACTATTGAAAAGACTAAAAGAAGACCAATACAAACCTGCAACACACGTAAGTAATAAAATGATCTTAAATAGGTCATGTATTATTTTGTGTTGGTATTTTTATGTGGTCTTTACACAAATTACACAAATTGGTATGTTTTAAGAATTATTATTTACGAAATCTCCCTTAATTTCGAGGAATTAATTGAACTCTTCCCACGTTTTTTATCTTTCCCTCCAAATCTCCCATTAACTTCTCCATTTTCTATGAAACCCTAACCTCTTTCTCTGACCACTGCAACAATTATGGATTCCAAGCATTCTATGCTCGACACCAGGTTCCTTTCTTTCTTTTAACTCTGTTCATTTGTTCTTTTCTTTTATAGTACTATAGAATTCAAACAACTCCATGGGTTCAATCGCAAAGCGAACTCGATCCCGTAAGAAAAAATCCCAACAAAGTGATAGAATCAGCGATTTACCAGATTCAATCATCTGCAAAATTTTATCTCTCTTACCCACCAAATATGCTGTAGCAACCTCCGTTCTATCCACGAGGTGGAACAGCCTTTTCCCCTTTTTCTGCGTCCCTCCGATCAGCCTTCAATTTGATGACTCCATCCTGTATAACCACTCCGGTTACGAACGGGGCAACATTTCTAGCTACGAGTACGGTGACTATTACAGTTACATAGACCAAGAATGTGCCTTCAATAAATTTGTTTCCAAGTGGTTGAAAGAGCCTTCTCTTTCTGCAACTGGTGTGGATACTGTGGATCTCTTTTGTGAAAGGGAATACGATTATATCGAGATTATGCATTGGATTTATTATGCTTTAAACCTTAATGTTAAGCACCTTGCTCTTAGGTTCTATTTGTACGACGCTATGGTTTTGTTTACGCAGCTTAATGGTCGTACATGCTTAGAGAGTCTGGATATATGCATCAAGTATGATGTAAAACTTGATGGAAACTTCATCTTACCTAATCTGAAAAGGTTAAGTCTCGGTCAATTAACATTTTATGGCGAGGCTCCGTCTCTCAGTGAGTTGATTGCTGGCTGTCCTATGCTCGAGGACTTGGATCTGTATGGATGTGAGTTCCAATGCATAGATATTGTCATCCGATCTCCTCTGCTCAAGTACTTCAGAATATCAGGTTGTAAAAATGATTCTAGATATCGACTTGACCTTGATGCACCTAATCTTCAGGAGTTTATGTTGTTGGGATGTAATGCTGCGAGAAACTATAGTCTTTCTACTTTCAAGTCGCTTCGAAAGGCATGTGTAGATATTGAACTGAACCCCCTTGCTGGTCCTCATATACTTAGTGAGACAGAATTGGAGTACAATGATTATCATGATGCTGATGGACACAATTGGTATTACGATAACGGCGTAGCGAAGATTGTCACCGCCTGCTCTAGTACTCATGGTCTATATTTGGATGTCTCTGCAATGGATGTAAGCTTTCTTCTCTATTTTTATCTATTTAGTGATTTTCTTGGATGGTTCAGAATTCAGATGCATTTTAATGTTCTTAATGTAATTTTTCATTGAAGAAACAGTACAAGTTACATAGCTACTTACCTGACGTGATCTGCACATGATTTTCCATCGTTTGATATTTATTTGTCGCTATATCAAATTTTATTACCGTGGACATTACCTGAATCACAAACTGTCACAAAATTTGCTCCACTGGTTCCTTGGTACATGCAGGGAGAACTGCATTTTTGTTTTCAGGGAAATATTGTGAACACGCGAAGTGCAGGATAATTGCACTCACCTAGCTTGATGCTAGAGTGATATGCACCTATGACCTAGTCACCTAACTATCCATATTTTTCTGTCCCGGTGCCTCAGATACTGAAGTTTTAAAGTTGGCTGGTTATGTTTGAATCAAACCATAGTTCTCGTAGTTACGTAATGTTCTGATTTTATTTCAGGCCCTTCATCACTCTTCTTTGCAACTGCCGACATTTAAGAATTTGAGTTGGTTGTCAATTGATTACCTGGAATGTGATGGATGGGCAGTATTGGCACGTTTACTACACCGTGCTCCTAATCTTAAAGAACTTACCTTTGAGAAGGTAATATAGTTATTTCAATAAGCTAGTATCATTGTCAATTATTATGTGCAAGCACATAGGATTCTGATTTGCCTCGACTTGTAATTGGCAGGAAATTAGAGAGGAAGGAGCTTTTGCAGATTTTGAGCGTTTGGTACCCAGCCCACCAATTTGCTTGGAGTTACATTTCAAGGAAATCGAGTTTTGTGAATTTGAGGGGAAAGAAGAAGAAATCAAATTATTGGAATACTTTCTGAAGAATGGTAATGTTCTTGAAAAAGCTATACTTCATGCCCAAACTTCTATGAGCAGTATCATCGCAAAAAAATTGCACTCACTGCCGAGCCACTCAAAGATTGTTCTAAACCCGGATAAGAAGTTCCCCCATGAATGATTACCGGACTACCGGTGTCATGATAATTGTGGGCGCATATATTGTCTGAACTTTGATCTGGCTGTATTCTGACTTGGCTGGATTATTCGACTTGTTGCAAGTTTCTGACTATTTCCTGTCTTTCTGGATTTCTTGGATCCTTGTATCACTTGGCTTATCATGTTTCACTAGCATATAGCATTGGATTATCATTTTGGTTTATGGATTTATGGTACAAGGCCATTTCTGCTCCTTCATTCTTTCTTTTGCTTTGTGTTTACCTTTTGATGGTGAAACCCTCTCCATCTTTAGAAGGAAATTCTGTTTAACATTACAGGTATCCGGTACTTATTGGCAAGTGGCACTTGCGGGAACAAGGGATTGAATTGTTGAATTTTTATCTAATGTCTAATCACTGTGTCAGAGTAAGTCTCTTGGGAGACGATTTATCAGAAAAACCAAGACGGACAAACATAAGGGTTATTATCGAGAATATTTGGTGTTCATTTGATAACACAGTTATTCAGGTATTTTACTTAAGAAAATATCATAAGTTTATCTTCTTTCTTTAATTCGGTCTTCTACTCTTCTTCTACATGACTTTTGTCTCATAAGAATTTCAGTAGAAAATGTGAAGAGGTTTATAAAACAAATCATCATTAAAATAATGGATTTTGTTCTAAATATGGGAGTATATATTCTGTAGATTATTTCCAATTTACTACTATGAAAAAAAGGCATCAAATCACATATGATATCAATTTATAATTTCATTTATGGTGATCAAATCCTAATATGTACTCATTCCCAAATTTCTCCTTTGATTCTTAATCTGAGACTTTAGGAGAACATGGTGTCCTGACATTATATATTATGGTAACTCATATATTATACAGGTTTCTCTGCACCTTTCAATTCGTTTTCATACTTTTTCTTGTTTTTCTTCTTGCAAATTGTGCTATGTATGAGACTCAGAATGGATATCCAGAGAGCTAAAACAGTGCTAAGTGACTCTGAAGGTGGTAACGATAGAATCAGTGAGTTGCCCGACTCAGTTTTATGCCATATTTTATCTCTTTTGCCAACAAAAAGTGCTGTAGCTACCTCTGTCCTGTCCACCAGGTGGAAGAGTCTGTTCCCCTTCTTTTGGATTCCGCCTATTAAGCTTGATCTTGATGATACATTATTCTTACACTTAGCAGAACAGAATAGCTCCATCGATGCATCTGGTAGATTTATCGATTTTGTGGATAAGTTGTTGTCTGAAACTTTATCTGAGGTGCCTAGTGTGGAAACTGTGCGACTTTACTGCAAGAAGTTGTCTGATGAGACCAAGCTTCTAGCTTGGGTTTGTTCTGCTCTAAGGCTTAATGTTCGAGAACTTATAGTCCGGTTTAGTCTAGAGCAGTCTCGAGATCTGTTCAATAGCATTAACGGGTGCTTGACACTGGTGAGGCTGTCTATTAACATTGCTTCCCGGTTGGCTATTCCACATAGTTTCAGCGTACCCAATCTGAAATCGTTACAACTCTCTGAGTTATCATTTGACGATAACGGGGATATCCAAAAATTATTTGAAGGTTGTCCTGTTCTTGAGGATTTAAGTTTGATAGATTGTGACTTCGGTTCTTGGCAACATCTTTCAATCCATTCTCTTCTGCTTAAACACTTGAATATATCTGATTCTTCAATCAACGATGACAATCAATTCCACCTTTATACCCCACATCTTCAGGAGTTGTTGTTCAATTCATCTGCTAGATTCGACCTTCATGCCCCGAATCTTCAGCAGCTGATGTTAAGGAGTATGAGTGCTACAAATTACCGAATCCCATATTTTAAGTATTCTCTAGTGGCTAATAACACTAATGCTGGGCTCACAGAGAGTTGTGTAGGAACCTACTATTTTGACAGGGGTATATCGGAGCTTGTTGCTGCCTTCTCTAGCATCGCCTGCCTGCATCTGGATGCATGTTCGATTGATGTGAGTTTCTTAACATTTATCTAATTCAGGTTCATGTACTTTAGAAGTAACCCTGTCACATACGTTCAGACACGATATATTCTTATAGTTTTAAATAGTTATGTAATTTTCCAACTGGATCGCAGGCTCTGGGTCGCTCATCATTTCAACTACCAGAATTTCGGAATTTGACTGTGTTATACCTCGGTTCCTTTGGGTGGTATGGATGGGCATTTTTGGCACGTTTACTTTGGGTTGCACCCAATCTTAAAGAACTTACCTTTGAGGAGGTATGATGATACACAAATGGGAATAAGCTACATTTCTTGATCAGTTCACTTTATTAATCATACACTCATACCTGCAGACATTTGAAGTGAGCAAAGGATTTGGGAAGTATGAAGGGTGTTATGCAGAATTTGAGGGTCTACTGCCAATCCAACCGGCCTGCTTGGAATCGCAGATCAAGAAAATTAAGTTTTGCGTCTTTAAATGGAAAAAAGACGAAGTTAGCTTATTAGAGTACTTTTTGAAGAACAGTAAAGCACTTGATAAAGTAGTACTTCCTCAATATCCGACTATGAGTATCATGAGGAGACTACCTAACAACTGGAAGATTGTATTAGAATCGCGGTAGCTTCCTTAGGTTGATGAATTAAATGTAACAAATTGTTTGAACTCTTCTGTTTGTCTTGATAGTTTACTCTAGACATTAGACATGTAGTAACAATTTAGAGATTTACAGAACAATCCCTCCCTCTCTCTATGTACTAGAAACTGACACATTCCCCTGCATTTGGCAAGTTACATGTTTACTTGTGTTAGTTGATGCACAGAATGAAAGAAAACTGTGAAGACCGAATAGTTTAATAGTTTATGCAGGAGTGCTTAACGAGTTAGTCAGATCGAGGGTAATGCCAGTTTAGCACCGCGAGAAATAAAGTATTTTATTCAGCCTTGTTTACTCACTTGATCTTAAGTCTTAACCGATGTAGGATGGGAAGAAAAAACTCCAAATCACAAGAGAAGGAAGAAAAAGGGAAAATGAAGGAGGAAAAAAAACAGGGTGGGCATGTGTCATAATTCGGTTCTACCTTTTGGCAACCATATGTTACATTTGAATAGCATTTGCATGTGTCTGGCTTTTCATTTGTGCTAAGCTGACTTTATGACTTTTACACCACAATTTAACAAACAACTGAGAGCAACAAAAACAACATCTTCTTGATGAAGTAAAGTAGCAGCTAGCTCTATATCCAATACATAGTCAATTTCCACCTTCAACTCTTTTGATCAAGGATTTACTTTCCCAGAAAGCACAATGCTTTTTGCATGCTTCTTTTTTGCTTTCATGCACCCAGGTTCTGTTTTCCAAGATAAACCAAGAAAAATGGTACTACCTCATATTTCACTCTTTTTATGTGAATCTCAGTTCATCAAAGAGGTGGATCTTGTAACTTTAGTGTCAGATATGCACATATGATCTAAAGTGATTGAGAATAATCAATTTAGATTCATTTCATCATAATGACATAATATTATCAATATCAAGTTCATAGGAACATGCCAGCCTACAACATATGTTGTTTGTTCGAATATTCTACTTTAGGGTTAGAGAATAGTTATGAAATCTCATTTAACATGGCGGAGGAAAAACTTATCAAACTGAGAAGAAGAAGAACGAACGAACAATGAGTGAAAGATGTAATTCGGTGTTAAAGTACAAGAGTAAATATAAAGAACGGTCAGTTTGCTGTTTCATTGAAAAAAAAAAAGAACGGTCACTTTGACAAGACTGTGTAACAACCCGACACCTCAATGAGTCAATGACTGTGGGGCACAAACATTCCGGTATGCTATTGTCCATTTTGAGACGGGAAACCTCACCCAAAAGTATTCGTACCAAGTGAGAGTGTGTTTACTGTCCATGATCTAATGCGGGATTCAGGGTATCCCAATCTACTACGTACCCCTAAATGATCAGCGTTATAGTATAGTATTAATAAAAAAAAAAGGAGGAGAAAATAAGGATAACATATTTCTTTCTTAACTACCAAGTAACACAAGGTCCAGATTGGCATACAGTTTCTCATGTCATCAATCAGCATTCTATAAATAGATCCAGAGGCTCTATATTTCTTCCATCTGTGCATGTCTTTGCACTTGGACAACATTCTGATTCTGCCCAGGTGACTATTACTTCTAATATATTGCCAGTACTGTAGTATAGTTTAATATCACAAAGAATGGACAAGGTGATAAAGTTTGTTAGAGATGGAAAGGGCAAACTACCACCTGGCTTCCGGTTCCAGCCCACAGACGAAGAAATCGTCTTCCAGTACTTAGCGCGTAAAGTTTTTTCACATCCACTGCCATCTTCAGTCATCCCAGAAATCAACATTTTCAGTTTTGATCCATGGAATTTGCCAGGTTTGTCATCGTTCAATCATGCATATTCGTCGTTCTTGATCATGAGCTATTTCACCTTAAACTTCGTAAGTTATAACCATGTCATTCACTCTGCATGAGTAGGTGATGCGGAGCAGGACAGGTACTTCTTTAGCAACACAGGAGCCAAGGATATTCGAAATGTGAATCAAATAAATGGAGCAACCTGTGGAGGTCAATGGAAGGTCATTGGTTCAGATGAACAGATCATTTGCAGGAAAAAATTGCCATTAGTTGGCATAAAGAGGACTATGGCATTCTACAACGGTTCTTGTAGAACTGATTGGATCATGCATGTTTACTGTGTTACTACTTCAGAAAACAGAAATTCTAACATTCAGCACAAAAAGAATCCAAAGGTAACTTTCAGTGTACTGCTATATTCTTAATTACACTAGCTAAACAACTTATCATTGAGTCAACGCTCATCTTGAGTTGATTAACGTACAGTATCGTAAAAGTTTAGTTATCTCTCTATGCAGGGCCCATTGGTTCAAATAGGAAGTTGGGTTATGTGTCATGTCATGGAAGAAAGTATAGAAGATGAAGCTGCTAGTAATGGTGGGATCAGAAATGATGATACTTACATGTTAAGTGATGCAGATTCATATTCGGCTTCATCTTCTTCTTGTTATAATTATGATTATAGTGCTCTCATTGAGGTGTCTTCAGGAATGGCTACTGGTGAAACTAGCAGTCAAAATTTCTAATATGTAGACTGTAGTGTATGCATCTATTACCCATTTACCCCTTCAACCCCCTATTGCATGATTGAGAGTTTTAAATTTCTAGTACTTGCTGTAATCAGATGAACCCTGAATGTACTCAATTAAAGCCTCTTATAGTACATAATATAGTATAAACTTATGTACTTACAATCATAATCGTGTGAATTTTTGAATCTTAAGTAACAACATAGTGTGATATCTTCAATTTTATCCCGTCCTAACTCTAGGAATTAATCGCTAAACTCTAGAGTGACAGAGGAGCTCAAATAATTTTATTGAAATATGATAAATGAATGTCCCAAGAAGAAGCATGCATGTTAAATGATATTGGGCAAATCTCCAGCATTATTGTTTTTAGGCTATTCCCAGAAGTTCTCAAACCAATTGAGAAATGAATTAGTGACTGCTCATAAACTATCTTTCCACATGTTATCGATGTGGGACTCTAATTGCACACCTAGCCACATGTTTCCGATCGATTATAAAGAATAAATAGACAATCATTCCAGTGGTAGTCCATGAGTATAGCAGATTCTGAGAATCATCAAAGAAGGGACCTGAGAAGGGTGTTTGAAATATACAAGAACCCTTAAGAAATATCATTGGCCAAACTAAAAATGAATGAATGAATGGTAGTCAAATTCGGTAGCAAATATTTCTTAACAAAATATTTCCTGGCCTCTCATTTAACTAAATCAAGAAACATCTTCTAGAACTCTTAATGCAGTTTAATTTGCAAAATTTTTGTGTATGCTCATTCCCCTGAATAATAGCTCCTTTCTCCTCAAAATATTTTCAGGTTAACTTTTCAGCAATTGTGAAAGGAAAATATCCATTCAACAAAAAATTCCTGATATCAAAGGAAATTTGCCACAGCAAGAACAAAATCTCAATCTTTAAACAAGACATCCATCAATTGGTAACCACATTACCAATAAGAAGATATCCTTGATTTGAGTGGTCTCATCATTTGAAGATTAAGATTCTGTTTCTTGCCTGGAAATCAATATATGTTGAATAGGGTTTTCTACCATATTACCAAATAATGGGGTCTGGTGCTTCCAAATCAGACACCAATGGTGTGGCATTGCCAGCCAGGTTCCGACCAGTCTTCCTCCAACGAATTGAAGAGTTTACGGCCCGCAGGCACAGTCGGCCATTGAAGGATCCCATCGCCCTTTCAAAGAAAGAACTCCTTGAGCAAGAAAGTGTGGCATCATCTCTTCACCGCCACAATGATGTTAATAAAACAACACCAACGTCCCACGTAAATGCCGTTAGTCCTAGCAATAAACATGAGGGGCCGAAGTTATATGAGGCTCCCCATATGAAGAATGAAAGCTTGGAAGCCAAAGAGAGGGCTCATGATGAGGACACGGAGGAGGATGTGTTCAAAGATTTTGATGATGTTGATGATGACTCTGATGATGAAAATGATGAGAGGATGATAGGCAAACGGGATAGTGATGCTTTTCCAGGATCACCTAGCTTCCGAGTATATTTCAACGATAATGGGGATGGCAATGTTACTGGTGAGAAATCCTAATAGCATAGAAGTTCTTACTTACGCAGACCTGGTCTATTTGAATCACCAACCCTGTAGCCAGGAATGTTTTTACATTTCAAGCCACATGGTCTTATATAGACCAGGTATTGGAAATAATTTTCCAACAATTCGGGAAATATATTGCAGTGATGCCTGTTGATCAAGAAGTTATCTGTCTAATGCAGGTAAGGTTGATGATATCAGAAGTAAAGCTCCCCATGATGATGCCACAGCATCAGAGCCAGAGGTAATAATCATGCAAGAAAAGATTCCACTCTATAACGCACATGCATATGCACGAGTGAAAGGATACGCTGTATGCACTAACAGATAGAACAATAATCAAAAGTCAAAACTAACAGAAGACAAGGATTCTAGTATGCTACATAGCATGGGACAGGTTTTCAATTATGTAACATATTCAAAAATTTAGCCAGTAGGATTTAGCATGGCGAAGAAAAAAGAAAAAACATAAACAAGATACTTACTGAGCTTTCTATCAAACTTACCACCACCAAGTCACAGTATAAGAAGTATGAAACTCCATGTCTATTTTGGTGAGCTAATATGGCACCATTATAGGATAGATTGTGCATCCTGCGTATAGGCTATGCAAAGACCTGCAGTATATGTTAATGGATGATACGGGAACAAAAAAGTTGATAGATCAACAAAATATAAGAGGATCACTTGAAATGTACCTCATCTTCATACCAGATAAAATGTCAATTTGCAGGACTCATCTGTCAGCAGCAATCAAGTCAAGGGGAGAGCAAAAAAGAAGAGGAGCTTTAAAAATGTCTTCCCAAAGAGTGGTCAAGCAGCCATGAAGAATCTATTGAATGTGACATCATGTTACACACCGTCCCACTCATCCCACCATGAACGCAATCGTCTTCTAACTGATAAACCAGCAAACTGATCCAACTTACCAAGTGAGACTGAAAGGATGCAATCTTATAGCTTTTACACATAATGTTACTTTACGCTTCTGCAACAGCTGTTGTAATGTATTAACTATGATGATATTTTTGTGTTAACCAGAGAAAAAATAGTGCACCTTGTACCTCCATTTGTACATTTCGATATGTCAGGATCACAGATCAGTTATAATTGCATTGGATCTTAAAGCTCCGCTTCTGTTTTGAATGTTTGCACCTGGAAAAAAGTGCATTTGATCGCAACAAGTACAGTACAATTTCTTATGTGTTGAGAGCAGATGACACAGTTATTTTCAAGCAATCATCAATGGACAGATCAAAAGAATGGAAAATTATGATATGCCACAAAATAAAACAGTAAACGAAGAGTTTTAACTTCACCATGCATGTCTGCAACGGCCAATTATCTTAGATTGTTTGCATTGTCAAATGTAACTCATAATGATATAATACGAATGCAGATGCAGGATTATGTTTTCCCACTTTCCAATCCATAACATAAAGCAAACTTGTAACTGACCAAACACATCTAATTTCATCTAAATCAGTGAAAATCACTCACAGTCTCACACTTCATGATAGTATCATCTAGTTTGCTGATTGAATACAGAACAAATCAGAATCACATAAACGGTTTCAAGAACTCGCCCGTATACGCATAATACCACGATACAAGGATTAATGCAGCAACACCATCTCATCAATTGCATGCATGTCACTGAATGTCAAAACTCAACAACAAAAACTCAGTCACCCACCATCACTCTTCAACTAAAGATATTAACAAGGAGCAAAATACTAAGCATCTTTCAACTTTAATGTACTTATATCTGACCATTTCATAAACCAAGCATTATTATATGAGAAAACTATCATGCAAAGTTGCAAACCTGTTACAAAATTACTGGTTGGCATTTCGTCAAACACTTGGGGAACATACATCACTAGCTCAGAAACAAAACCAAAAAAAAATAATAAAAAAAATCCAGGCCACTCCATTGTTTTATACATCTCTCACATTATTAAGCACGATTCAAATGAAAAATAAAAGAAAAACAAATGGTGAATTACTGAATTATGTCTGTGAATTCTGATTAGTGGTGCAAGGTTTAGTTTACATTCAGGATAGATATGAATATAATACGATAGTTTTGGGGTTGGTTACACATTTGGGATAGTTAATAGGGGGTATAATGCAATTTACCGAATTTTAAAAGTATTCTCCAGTAATAGTCCACTCTACGCCCTCATTGGGCCCAAGAGCCGTGCCACCCATTGAAAGTGAGAAGGGTCGACAAAACGAAGCCATCTCAGAACCAAATTCACGCATACCAATACAAC
This sequence comes from Plantago lanceolata, assembly GCA_028659135.1. Taxonomy (NCBI): domain Eukaryota; kingdom Viridiplantae; phylum Streptophyta; class Magnoliopsida; order Lamiales; family Plantaginaceae; genus Plantago; species Plantago lanceolata. The sequence goes on along the minus strand of JAQRGC012299186.1, from coordinate 3,705 downwards.
CACCACTGCGAGACGGAGACGAAGACGAAGCCAAATCTCCATTCCAAATCCAGCTCAAATCAACGCAACCAGGTAATATTCTGTTCGAGTCTACCATTTCCGATTCGTAATCGAGCTCGCGTATCATTTTCGTGCTTCCATCGACACTTACGTAGCTGTACGGGCTTAGTTGTGTAATTGCGCATCTGTTTGGTGTTGATTTGATCTGCTTTTGTGGTGGTTTGATGTGAAATCAGGTGGTTGGTGTAATTGCACAAGGAGATTGAATCATGTTGGGTCTTATCAGGCAAAAAGTAGCCAATCCAGCTTCGGTGTGTATGCTATTATGAATGTTTGATTCCTTGATTTGATTTGATTGATTGATTGATTGATTGATTGAATGATTGAGTGATTGATGTATAACTGTTATTTACTTGTTATTGTTTGAATTCGTCAATAGAATGGAGTTAGAGTCCTTGCGGCGAGGGCGTTTTCTTCCTCTGGTAAAGAGGTGAGAACTGTCATTTTATATATTTTATCCTCGAGTTTTGATGAATGTTATTTTAGTTAGTTTGTAACACCTTTTGCTGAGGAGACTGAATCTGATTGTGACTGATTAATGTGTTATAACTAGGCTAATGCGTATGATAATATTTGGACTGATGCCGAAAAGTTACTCGTGCTAGGATTTATGTGGTGGTAATTGATGTTTCTTTCACGGTTTATTGCAGATGATGACAGTGCGTGATGCTTTAAATTCAGCTCTTGATGAAGAGATGTCTGCTGACCCCAGTGTCTTTATAATGGGAGAAGAGGTATTATATGACCTTTTGCTATGGGAGATCTGTCATCTGTCTCAACTCTGCCTCTCTGTTTTTTTAAGTAGTTCATATTCTCTTCTAGATGTCGTTTAACTTCTTGACATATTTACAATTGTTGTACAGGTGGGTGAGTATCAAGGTGCATATAAGGTGAGTTCTTGTTAAACAATCATGAATTCTTGAATCAGGGTATCGATTAGGTGTGTTCTACTTCTATGCTAATTTATCTGATTTATTGTCCATCAGATCACCAAAGGTCTTTTGGCGAAATATGGCCCTGAGAGGGTCGTCGACACACCAATTACTGAGGTTAGCGGTTTTTCTATGCTCAAAATGATCGTGTGTTGTGATCATATCTTACAGTAAAATATCATACTGAACTATGTACTTTTATCTTAAGGCTGGCTTTGCTGGAATTGGAGTTGGAGCAGCATATGCTGGCCTGAGGCCAGTAATTGAGTTCATGACTTTCAATTTCTCGATGCAGGTAAGAATTATGTGTCCAGACTAGTGTTTTGGCCTCATTGAGTTGTTAGAATTAGCAATGAGTTCTGCTGTTGGAAAAATGCATGTTCAGGACAATTGGTTGTTTGTGTAGAATTTTGCATTGCAATTGGCATCTTATGCTTTGTTCCGTCTAATCAAATCAAACACTGTTCATATCATTGAGATTTGAGAACAAACAGTGGTTTATGAGGAACTCTTTGGTTCAAATACATCAATAAGAACAAAATTTAAGAGTGCAGTTAGCTTTCTAAATGTACATCTCCCAGTCAAATATAAATCTGCATTGTTTATTCTTCTTTGGTTTATTATATATTTTTTCAATTTTTTTGTAGAAATAACTTTTTTTCCTATGGGATGAGAGAGGATTTGTTGGGAGGGGTTATGGGGAAGGTTTCTGGAGTCATTGAAAAATGCATTTGAATATTGAACTTTATCAGTTATGTGCATACTTGATTCTAAAAGAAGTTTAATATGTGGAGCTAATTAGTATGCCATTGCAGGCTATTGATCACATCATCAACTCTGCTGCAAAATCAAATTACATGTCTGCTGGCCAGATATCAGTGCCAATCGTTTTCAGAGGCCCTAATGGTGCTGCTGCCGGTGTTGGTGCTCAACATTCACAGGTATGAATTTTCCTACTCCCTAATATGATTATTCATGCTTCTTTATGTAGGAAGTCCCTTGGTAAACTGCTTCTTCAGATTTGCTAGGATGTGAGGTTGTGAATAATTTTCCCAGTATCTGCTCTTGGCTTAGAATGTTTCCATCTAACATTCAAGTCAGATCCATTTCTCAAACCAGTTAGCTAGTAAAAGTCAAGTTTCTCTCGCTAAAATATGGTGTATTTTATGTTACTGGACCCATTATTTCAACTAGCAAAGGCCTGAAATGCTGGACTAAACAGAAACTCAATCCATTAGGAGAAATTTGCATTATAGTAGCCTTTATCTTGGTGGAGTAATTTAGACCCTCCTTTAGGTATTAGCTAATGTTCATAGGCAGTATAACATGGTAATGGTACAGTCACATTCAAAGTTTCTTGGGCTTTGAACTGAGTTCGTATCACTTGCAGTGCTATGCAGCATGGTATGGTGCATGCCCAGGATTGAAGGTACTAGCTCCATATTCTTCAGAAGATGCAAGGGGTCTGCTTAAAGCTGCAATAAGAGATCCAGACCCAGTTGTGTTCCTCGAGAACGAGTTGCTGTAAGTTTGTTCTTTTGATACTTGTGAGTTTGGTGTCAATCTTTACTTATGTACTGCTTCAGTAATCAGTAGTATTATATTGATGCTCATGTTCGTGTGCCCAATCTCTCTTTTGGGGTATTACTTTTATTTAACAGATATGGTGAATCATTTCCTGTGTCAGCCGAAGTTCTCGATTCCAGTTTCTCCCTTCCTATTGGGAAAGCTAAGGTATATACTAGAATTCTCAAACTATATTGTACTTCCCATTTAAATCCAGTTAACGTTTATTTCCTGTTTTATGTATTCTTGTCCCAGATTGAACGTGAAGGTAAAGATGTCACGATCACAGCTTTCTCAAAGATGGTTGGCTACGCGCTCCAGGTATGTGAATCTTTTAAAATTAATCGAATGATCATTGTGTCACCTGGACTCTTTGACTCATCATGCATACCCGTGTTGGACACTCAAAACTCAGACATGGGTATGGCAATAGGCACTTCGTTTTGTGCCAAAAAGTCTCAGACTAGGGATAGCTATAGAAATAACTTCTCGTTCTTTTTTTCTTTTCTTTCCTTTTCTGCATTAAATAGCAGAGTTCAATGCCTATCTGTCATCGCTTAATTTTCGACTGAAGTCTATAATATTGACCTGGTCTTGTTTTCAAGTCTTGACTCTTGTAATGATCTTATATGTATACCTGCAGGCTGCAGATATTCTTTCAAAGGATGGAATTAGTGCTGAGGTAAGTCTCAATGTATTTGTGTCGATGTTCATCTAAGAACTTGAAGGGGCCATCTGAATATTCATTTAATTGGAATTCCACCTGCACAGGTGATAAATCTTCGCTCAATCCGCCCTCTTGACAGAGCCACTATAAATGCATCTGTCAGGAAAACAAATAGGCTTGTGACTCTTGAAGAAGGATTTCCTCAACATGGTGTTGGTGCTGAGATCTGGTAATCTTCTTTTTTTTTTAAAACACAATTTCACTTGTCCATGTGTGATGTGTATTATGTGCATCTGCTATCAGTTGTATTAATATAATGATTATCATCTTTCTTCAGTGCATCTGTTGTTGAAGAAAGCTTTGAATATCTTGATGCACCTGTAGAAAGAATTGCTGGGGCTGATGTTCCCATGCCCTATGCTGCAAATCTTGAGAGACTAGCTGTTCCCCAGGTTTGTTCATTACTTAATACTATTGTTT
>JAQRGC012299176.1:0-10348 GCA_028659135.1 Plantago lanceolata | reverse complement strand
TAAAAGTTGTAGTGTTTGGTAAATTCAATTAAAGCGCTTCTTTTTAGTTAAAAAATAATTACGAATTGCTTAAAGCAGGTAGAAGCATCAATTTACTTGCTTCTCAACTTCTGGTGGTTACCTGCTTTTTTCAGGAGAAGTTGCAGCAGAAGTTATGATATAAAACACTAAAAAACTGCTTTTACTACTCTAAAAGCACAAAATCATTTTTTTAAGCATTTGCAAACACTCAATAAGACAATGTTAACTCAGCAGGAATAGAAGTTCTATAGATATAGATTGTGTGCCCATGCTGTCAATTTTATTCTGCTTATGTGACTAAGTAGACGACTAATTCATTTTGCACCTCAGTTTTGATAGTTATTTTATCTTGGGTCTAATTTTGAATTTATTTCATTTTGCAGCCTTCCCCGACTACTTTTGATGAAGTTTTCCAGTGCATATTTGACTATATAGATAGATTGTTTGCTATGGTACGACCACGGAGACTGCTTTTCATGGCCATTGGTGGGTAAAAAGGTTTAATGATTGAATACTAAGTTTAAATTCAATGTAACTAATATCGCATATCTCATGCAGATGGTGTGGCACCAAGGGCTAAGATGAATCAACAACGGTCAAGGCGTTTCAGGGCAGCCAAAGATGCGGCAGAAGCGGTTTGCTTCCTCATAATGTTTCCTTGTGTGTATGGTTGGTGGTTGACACATTTTTCACCTGATTTGCAATTCTTTCTGTAGGCTGCTGAAGAGGAAAGGTTACGTGAGGAGTTTGAGCGTGAAGGACGGAAGCTCCCTCCCAAACAGGAGTCGCAACTCTTTGATTCCAACGTTATAACTCCTGGAACACCATTTATGGACGTTCTGTCAGTTGCTCTTCAATACTATGTTCACCTTAGAATAAACAATGATCCAGGATGGAAGAACTTGAAGGTATTTTTGTTGTTGCCTTGCTGCAACTCAGATTTTTCCTTTCAAAGTATAATTAATTTACAATCATCACAGACATATTGACGATGATTAACGTGTACCATATTTGCTTTGTGTTTTACTCAAATTAATTTTCTTAATGTAGGTTATACTTTCTGATGCCAATGTTCCTGGTGAAGGGGAACACAAGATCATGTCATACATTCGTCTCCAGAGAAATCTTCCTGGCTTTGATCCAAACACACGCCATTGTCTGTATGGTTTGGTATATGCTACTGTTGCTTCTTTCCCTTTTCTCCCCTTTGTTTGTAACTAATTGGTTGGCTGGTTAAAAAACCCCAAACCCAGTGTCTGGAACTGCAGTCCTTCAATTACTAACCTTTATTTTTTCCCTTTAACAGGATGCCGACTTGATCATGTTAGCGCTGGCGACTCATGAAATTCATTTTTCGATACTTCGAGAGGTATCAATTGGTTCATTATGTTGAGTTATTACTTCTGTAGCACTTCTTCCTGGTAATGACCTAGAACTTCTAGAAATTGTTGAGGTCCAGTATCATAAATATACATAACTTGGATGAAACACGGACATTTGGAAGTTAGCTTTATTATGTATTGTTCGTGCATGGTACGAAATGATTACCATGTTGAAAATATTATGCTGCTTTTATTCTTGCAGCCTGATACTTGATACTGACGATGCACTGATGGTTATGTGCTTTTCTTCTTTGGTTCTTAAGGTTGTGTTTACAGCGGGACCAGATAAATGCTTTATTTGTGGTCAGATAGGTCACTTCGCTTCGGACTGTGAAGGTAAAGCCAAGAGAAAGGCAGGTGAATTTGATGAGAAAGGTGAAGTAGTTGTTGTGCCAAAAAAGCCATTTCAGGTTTGTCTATGATTCACCAGAAGTAGCATCATCTTTTGATTTCTAGAACCCTGTGATTAAATTTTTTGTCTGATTCATTATGTTGCAGTTCCTACACATCTGGATTCTCCGTGAATATCTAGAATATGAGATGAGAATTCCTAATCTCCCATTCGAGTTGGACTTTGAGTGCATTGTTGATGATTTTATCTTCATGTGCTTCTTCGTCGGTAATGATTTTTTGCCGCATATGCCCACACTTGAGATTCGCGAGGTTTGTTATGTAGATGTTTTACATCAAGTTATTTGGTTATTATTGTATTTCTCCCGTGCGCTTTTTATTTCACTGTTAAAATTGGCCAAAGATATGGCTTGGAAATATGAAATGTTAATTCTTCTTGTGTTAATTTCGGTGTGAAACCATATTAGGTCTGTAAATTGAAGGTGTTATAGGTAATATTGTGAATAAATTAACTAGGAGTCAATAAGATATAATATATGGGGAATCAAATAATAATTCTTTGTTCAGGATTGCATACTCCATAATTTGCCACATAAGCGGCACGTTACATCTGCATCGCTGTACACAAGACAAGAGTAGCTCTCATTTGGATTTCCATTTGTTGTACAAAAATCCATTTGTGTAGAGAGATAACTGAGTAGAATGCATTTATTTCTTCTTTGGATGTATAGGGTGCAATCAACCTGCTTATGGCTGTTTATAAAAAGGAGCTCAGGTCCTTAGGTGGGTACTTGACCGATGGACCCAAGGTGTGTTGATTTTGCCTATAAATATTGATCGTTGATGTTGCTGTAATATGCTAATGCTTTCTTATTGCTTCAATTATGGTTTAGCTTTATGTATATATCCACGTCCTTCCCTTTTCAGCCATATCTTCACAGAGTGGAGCGGTTTATTCAAGCTGTAGGAGCGTTTGAAGATAAAATATTTCAGAAAAGGGCCCGGTTGCATCAGGTTGGTTCCACTTTACTTACTCCCTCAAGTTATTACCACTTTTCCGATCTCTGTTTTGAATAACATGCTGGAGTAGGCATGCTACTCACTAGAGCTGTGTTAGCTGTGTATGCTTTAGTACACCATATACTTGGCTACTTAGAAATTTTATTGGTTCACTCCACCATAGTAGAAGATTTATTCCACCATAGTTGAATCAGTACTATGTGGCTTCTACAAGTTGTGGTTTTGCTTTGAATTCTTTATGCTTGATTAATCTTAATTAGGTTGCATATTTTATTTTAATCATCTGCTAAAATTCGCAGAGGCAAGCTGATAGAATAAAGCGTGATAAGCAACAAGCCAAAAGAGGAGATGACATGGAACCTAGTGCACAGCCGGAACTAGTTCCAGTTAATCGTTTTCATGGTTCTCGCCTTGCTTCTGGTCATTCACCTTCACCCTTTCAACAAAAGGATTCTTCTAGTTCTCGGAGGCATGATCAACTTGGGCATGCTACCTCAAGTATGTCTGTTCTTGATATTCAATGCAAACAATCTGGATTGCCGGAGGGCAACAACACTGGTGGCCGTGCACAGAAAGTTGCACGCTTTGATGTTGGGGCCACTGTCGGTGCAGCAATAGTTGAAGCTGAGAGTAGTCTTGAAACTGATGTATGTATACCTGCTTCAAGGGAGTTTGTTTTGATGTGTTTTTTGCATTAATATTTCTCAACTTCTAATAATGATATGTCAAATTTTTTGTAGTTGCGGTTTGTCAACTTATTAATTTATGGTTGATTCAGGTAAATGATAACAAAGAGGAGCTTAAACTAAAGCTTAAGGAGCTACTCCGAGAGAAGTCAGATGTATTTAAAATGGATAACCCGGAGGAGGACAAGGTCTAAGCATGGATTGAATTCTCATTTTGCATAATTTATGTTTGCACATTCACGTAATAATGGGTTAATATATTGATGTTATTTGTGGTTGTGTATTAAAATATTTATTGCTTTTCACGATAGTTGCATCTTATTTTATTTGTTATTTTTAAGAAAAATGTTTTTATTGAGTATTTTTTGTTTGATGCGACTGTGTAAGCCTTTGTTGATTTTGTTGCCTCTAAGCCTCTGTTTATTATTTTATTGAGCACCTTTTGTTTGGTATGACCATGCACGCCTTTATTATTGTATTGTCTGTTAGCTGTGAGAAGTATCCTTGGGGATCATATTAGAGGTAGCTTCATATTCTCATCCTAGATAAATTGAAAACTTGATATTTTAGCGAGGAGAGTGTACATGTGTTATTTTCCTACATAATTTTTTTAAATCAATGCCTTAGATGGATAGTTGTGAAATTTTGTACCCCTGAAATTCTAGTTAAGCTGCACCTTTTCATCAGTAATTTGGAATCTGATTTGTTTACTGCTTACCTGGTATAAGTAGACAGTCCTGAAATTCTAATAATTACTAATGTGATTAGTAAATTTCCATTGCTCAGCTTTCGGTCACATTATTAATGCTCTAGATTTTTAATTAACATGTTTGAATATAACCATGGATGTAATTATTTGTGGTGGATGTGAGGTATGGCTTTGCTTACCTTTTGTGTTGTTTTTTCTCCATCCAGATTAAATTGGGAGAACCGGGTTGGAGAGAGAGGTATTATGAAGACAAGTTTTCTGTAACGACTCCTGAGGAACTTGATGCGGTCCGGAGGGATGTGGTAGGTTTAACTTGATCCTGTCTACTTGTTGTTACGAAACATGGAACAGTTTGCTGGAGAGTTCAAGAAATTATAAGAGTTGCTGTAAAAGTATTTTACAATTTTATGTGCTTGCATGTTGCCGATACATCTCAAACCCAGAATTTTCAACTACCAGTTACAGATTACTTGACTATGTTGTATATTTGATTTCTGGCAGGTTCTGAAATACACCGAAGGTTTATGTTGGGTTATGCATTACTACTATGAAGGGGTCTGTTCTTGGAAATGGTAAGTTTCTAGTAGTTATTTTCTTGTTACAACCCCATTTTTTATGATGAAGGAAAATGTGACTGCAAATTGAATACAGGATTCCCTCTTTTTCGTTTAAATCTCTTCCGAAGATATTTTTCCCTTCTGTTATCTTCTCCTTGTGCATATGGGACGTGTTGCATCTTTTTTTTCTTTCTTTTTTGGTACTTCTGTACTTATTTTGTTAAGTTATGTGGATCATCACTGATGTCAGTGAAAGTAGAAGTTTAGGAGAAGTGAAACGCATGCACTTCCTGTCAATTTTAGGAGAAGTTTAGGAGAAGTGAATGCATGCACGTCCTCTAACCTGTCAATACTATTTGATGGACTTGCCGTATATAGCTTTATGTACTCTGTGGTACCATATTAGGAGGAGGCAGTTATGGAGTTCTAAACCTGTGTATTTTGACAGTTTACTTTGGACTTGCTTGTTATGACTATGTTCAATTTCTTTAAGAGCATAACCCATTGATCGGACACTATATACTTGATGGATGTTGAATATTCATTTAATCTTTAATTCTTTTGTTGTGTATTTCACTCTCGGAGGATACTACTGCATCTGAGTGCCATTTATACTCACGTTGATATTATGTGTCTGACACATGATTTTTAATTTCAGGTTTTATCCTTACCATTATGCCCCATTTGCTTCAGACCTCAAGGATCTTGGGAAGTTGAACATACAGTTCGAACTTGGATCCCCATTTAGACCGTTCAATCAGTTACTGGGGGTTTTCCCTGCTGCGAGGTTTGGATCGCTTTTTATACTTTTTTTGTTGAGTATGTTATTTTAATTATTTATTATACCAAGCCTTTCACAAAAAGGGATCCTATTATACAGCTTTCCAAACATGATGTTCGAACATCATCATGTTATGTAATATGTGCAATCCAGCTGCCGGACTTTTAATCCATGATATTTGGTCCTAAAAACATATGATGTTCTTACCACAACCACAAATTTCAATTTTTAATTCAATTGATCAAAATTTTGAAGTCCAAGCACACATTTATGAAAAATCATGCTTGGACTAAATACATGATCCTGTCCGTGAAACATATGATGTCTTTTTAAGTGTATATGTAGTTTAACTATATACAATATGTTTTTTGGTCTTTTTATATAATGTTTTTTTCTGCAATACTTCAAAATTTTATTATCTGTATTATTACTATGGTATACTTATCTTTTGTTTTTGATTGGAGTGCATTGCAGTTCTCATGCTTTACCCGACCAGTACAGAAAGTTGATGACTGATCCAAATTCACCCATTATTGATTTCTATCCTTCTGGTACTATCATGTTTTTGTTTGTGCCTTCAGGTGTTATAGTTCCTTGTGGATAATATGTCAAAGTAATTATATCAACATCTTCCTTATTTGTGTCTTTGCTCACTAGATTTTGAAGTGGACATGGCTGGTAAACGGTTCTCTTGGCAGGTGTGCTTTCCTTTTGCTATGTTTCAATTGTTACTCTCTCCATCCACAAACAAGCTTCCCATTCGGAATTGTAGACTTTTTTAAAGTCTCCGTTTGACATCAAATTAATAATAAATCATAACATACAAATATTTTTTAAAAATTGTACTTATCCGTCCTAATCAATTATTTACGTTCCCATTTTTGGGAACTATCCCACACCTCATCTATATTACTTTATTTAAATATGGACCCCACGTTAACTACTTTTTAACTCTCCTTTACACCTTCTTAACCCCACTGTTACATAGAATAATAATAGACTACTATCAAACAAAAAAACTTATTTAAAACCGTGCAAAAAACAAACATGGGCTATTCTGGACGGATGAGTATTATAAAAGAACCATTAGTCTCTTCATATAGTTTTTTTTTTAAAATTATTTTTCCTTCATTGTTTATGATTAATTTGAGGTCAACCAAAGGCTTAAGAAAGTGTGAACAATTTCAAATGGGAAGCTTGTTTATGGATGGTCTTTGTTCTATTATCTAATTGACACCCCCTTCTCCAATACCACTATTCTCTGTTGACTATTTTCTCTTTCAGGGCATTGCCAAATTGCCTTTCATTGATGAAGCCCGTCTGCTGGCAGAAGTGGCAAAAATTGAACACACACTCACGGTACGGTGATTACGCTATATCTGCATCACACACAATAGTTTTGTATGAAGGGTAGGCTATTGATTTTAACATCTTGGTGGTTATCTTTACGCAGGAAGATGAAGCACGGAGAAACAGCATCATGTTTGACATGCTTTTTGTGTCAGTGTCTCACACATTATCACCGTACATATTTTCTCTTGATGACCGCTGCAAGCAGCTCACTGAGAAGGAACGAACTGAGATAAAAGAACAGCTTGACCCAGCAGCAAGGTTTGCCATTCTAAAGTTGTTTTTGTCAATCAGATGTTGGCTAATTTTTAATGGAAAAACGGCCATATGGTTTAATATTTAACATCAAACAAATGCTGTCTAAATTTTTTTTGCGACCCCAACTTCAGCTGACCTTCAAATGTTATGTTGGTATAAACTTAGTCAGAGTTGGGTCTTAAAGAAGGCATAATGATTTCATCTTCCTTCTTTGCTGTATCTGATTGGCATGATTTGTCTGTGCATGACGTGTTTTATGTGAACTCATCTTTTGACATGTGTCTCGATGATTCTGATAAAAAGATAAGTGCCCCCCTCAATTTGTTTTTAAGTTCACAAAGCTTATTCTCTAAACAGCTTCAAAAGCTTAAGTTATTAATTTCCTGCGGTAGAGATGTATATGTATAATGTAGAAATGCTTGAAATTGGGTTCTAATGGCTGTAAATATACTATAACTATAGCAGCCAAAATTTTAATGCATGGTCAAAGTCTTACTTTAAGACCCTTGATTTAAAAAAACATACCTCACAGCCCACCCTAAAGGTAGTTTTTTTTTTCCTTGATTGTTTTGGCTGATATCAGCATTATGCAATAGAAAAGCATACAAACCTAATCGCAAGGGGCCTTAAGTTTGAAACACTGCTACTGGTTTATATGTAATCCACACAATTCTGAAGGTGCATTTATGTAGATGTCTCAATTATCTGCCCAACTTTTGAAGTGCATTAATATCATCTCAGTTGACTGTTTACACGTTTTATTGACTGTTTCTGATAATGAAAGTGTAACCGATATAAGTTGAAGTCCTGTATGGATAATCTGATGATATTAGGTCTCCATGCAGTGGTGGAATGAATGGCTATATTTCTCTTTGTACTGGGGATCCCTGCCCTCCAGTCTTTAGATCACCAATTCAAGGGATGGAAGATGTTATGAACAACCAAGTCATGTAAGCCTTTAAGACATTACATACTGCTGGAAACATATGTGATCTATGGTGACTGTTTTCATCATTTTAGCCGACTTAATGTTGTTGCATGTGCAGATGTGCAATATATAGACTTCCCGAAGCTCATAAGCACATTACTAAACCGCCAGCAGGTGTTATTTTGCCGGAGAAGGTGATTGTTGTTTCATTTTTGGCTCGTTTTTGGTTCGATTATCTCTCTCCTTTTCTTTTGCCAAAGAACATTACTGGATGGGTTGGTTTCTCGAAATATCATTTACCTTCTTTACTATCGACATGCAGATAGTATCAATTGGTGACTTAAAACCTGATCCTGTTCTCTGGCATGAGGATTCTGGAAGGAGACCGTTCGACAATGGAAGGAGGCAATTTGACAATGGAAATAGGTCATTTGACAGTGGAAGGAAGCCATTCGACAATAGGTATATATGCCTTTAAATTTGGTCAGCAGTAATTATCTTACATAATATATAGGCGACAGCTGAAGCTGCTTTTTGAGTAATGGCATGTTCTCTTGAATTAAGCTAGATAATAAATTAACTAGCTGATAAAAGCTGATTTGCTTCCTGAACCAACTATTCAGCTAAAAAATAAGCTACCTGAACTAGTTTTAACAAATCAGCTACTCCCAACAATTATTTCAAAAATAAGCTCATTGAGCTGCTAAACTAGTGCTAAACAGAGCCATAGAGGGTTATTAACAGAGTATTTTAACTATTTGCAGACCCAACAACGTAAATGGAGCCATATCTGGTCGACAACTCGGAGAAGCTGCACACCGCCTTGTGGTCAATAGTTTAAATCTACCAAGGAATGGCAATCCCAGCCAAATGTATCCTCCACGTCCCGTAGTATATGCACCACTCTACCCGTCTTATCCGAATCATACATACGGTGGCGAACCTGTTATAGTGCCACAGGATCCTCGTCATGCTCCTACAGGCATCAGAAGTCACCATAGACCGCCAAGCTATCCAACTCACATACAGCCACACCCTCAACCTACTCATAGTAATTATTCACATAATAATAGGTTTCATATTCCTCCTCATGATGAATGGAATAATAGGCCATCATCTCAAGCTCGGGAATATTCTGTTGGATATTATGCTCAAGGCCCACCTCAACATGGTGGAAATATCTACCCCCGCAGTGCTGGCCCAGGTCCACTTGTGCGTGGTGATCAGTTTCATAGTGGTTACAATAATTCAGGAGGTTATAGACCATATGGCGGTGGCAGAGGAGCTCCGGTTACTGGGGGTGGTAGGGGAGCTCCAGGTAGTTCTAGCGGTGGCAGGGGGTTTGACCGTTCACGACAATCAGGTAACCATTATGCAGCCTTGAGTAGGGGTGGAAGCAGATATTCTGATAGTCGCAGATAGAATAGTTGCAAATACAGCCTATTTCTGGTCGTGGAAGGGATAGCTATAGAAAGTTGTATCATTTATTGGTCTTTTACATGTTTGATCGAATTTTGTCCATCTTAGATGGTATTTATAAACCGCAAAAAGGCCAATGTGATAGATTTAGGATAAAGTGCTGATACGTAGATAGCTCAACCCTGAATGGTTTTCTCTTGCATTCTCTGTATTTTTCTTTTCAATATGAATCTCCGTCAGTGTTGTAATATTAATAGGTACTTGCAAAATTGACTGCCCCCCCACCATGTCTAATGTGCTTAATCCATAGATTTTTGACTCTGATTAGGCCTGGCAATTTCATCCTGATTCGCGGATTTTGATCTGATCCGGACTGAATCCGGACCAATTTAAAACTCAGCGGATTAGAAAAAGTCAGATCCATTAGGTTCGGTCCGGATCGGACCAAATCAGACGGATTGGACGGATCACAAAATGATCCGATATTATAAAGAGAAACTGATTTGATGAGATAAGAATAAGATGCAAATGCAAAAACTTATGGGGCCATTAATGGAGCTACTACTGCATCTCCTGCTCCATCATCTCCACCATTGTTACCTCCCTCCTCCCCTTCGACCACCTACTCCGTTAAATCTCCGCCTCAAAGTTATCCGACCGCTCAGTTGCACTCTATCAGTACCAATGGACCAGTCAAAATAATACTCTCCCCTGACGAAGCTCGCCATGTAACCGAGACCAATGGACCTTTGATCATATCTCTAAAATTTTGAGACCAATGGACCTGTAAGCTCGCCATCTTGCCCACCAATTGTAAATTTCTTTACAGTTTTGGTCAATTTTTTGACATTTTTCGACCGTCGCACTTTTCGAAACAAATTGCACG
>JAQRGC012299115.1:0-11284 GCA_028659135.1 Plantago lanceolata | reverse complement strand
TGGAGATTTTTGTGTGTGTTTGTTATCATGTATCATGATTTGCAGGATCTCACACATACTAAGGCTAGTATTTTTGAGTGTATTCAAGCTTGCTCCACCTGGCAAGTTTACAACGTTACTATGTGGCCTATTTAAACGCCACTAGCCGTTGTGATAATCATCATTTCAACTTTCCAATTCTCGAAACCACTAGAAGCTCCGAGATTCTCAACAGCCTTCACTCTTTGCTTTCTGCAAAATTTCACTGATCAACCATGGCCGATCAATTCAAGCAAGCTTCTGCAACCCCTGTTACAGCTACCACTTCGTCTCCACCACATGCCACAAACCCTAATCCTTCTTCCCCGACCTTGTCTGATCCTTCTTGGGATGTGCCTCTCAAAAGAATCTGGAAGCCCAATTCAAAATCCCGACCTCAGGCTGAGAAAATTCAAGCAGGTGATGCTGGGGCAATATTTGTGCTGGTTATTGACACACTTGTCGTGCCTACCATGACAGATGATCCTGAATCCCGTCAAGAGGAACCAATTGAGGGGGAGAGACTTCCAGAGGCTCCGGAGCTTCACACTAATGATGATCAAAGCTCTGATGATGCTGAACGTTTTGTGATTGCACAGAATAAGTCAGGTATTGACCCCAATTTTGCAGGAATCTCAGTGCAAGATGGAGGTGCTGAGCCAACATCTGCCGAAACACCTGCTGATAGTGAGCCTCCCAATGATGATGTTGACATGGGAGATGGTGAAGAGGAAGCAACAGCTGCTGAGGAAGATGTGATGGATGTGTCTGATGGAGAATCAGACTTTGAAGGTCCCAATGAGTGGAATAAGTTTGAAGACAGGAAGATCATAGCAGAAGAAGCCCCCAAGTTAGATGACTTCAAGCAGCAGAAAGTCATTGATTTTCTACAACACATGAAGCTTTGGTCATCTGTGAAGCAACTCAAAGCTTACAGTCCACTTGCAGTAAGACAATTCTACTGCAATGTGTCTCCAAACTTTGCCAAAGTGGACCATCCCAAGTTTGGAAGAGTCTTTTTCAGGAAGAAGGTATATGATGTGTCTCCCTCTATCATCAATGCCTTGTTGAAGTCACCTGATTGTGAGGAGGTTGACATCTCCTTCACAGATGTTGGGCAATTGAACGAAGTTGCCAAGGTGATCACTGGTGGGAAGGTCACAGCTTGGGAGGCTGGATTGTCAATTTCTAAGCTTACATCCCTGATGAATATCTGCTTCAAGCTGTGTTGCAAGAATTGGCTCCCAACTACTAATGTGACTGTTGTAACAGCTGAGGCAGTTGTGTTTTTGTACAAGTTGAAGATGAGGTTGAATATCAACCTGGGAATGGAGATTGTGAGGCGTGTATCCAAGTCTAGAACATACCAGTTGGATTCTCCTTCTCTGATTTGCAGGCTTCTTACCAAAGTTGGGTACAAGTTTCCCAAAGGGGAGGTGAAGGTAAATCAGTTCACTCAGCTACCTATTCATTCTTATGTTCTTACTACTGGTGTGCATCACACTAGAGTAGTTGATCTACCATGGGGTCTGACTCAGGCTAGTAACATAGCTGGTACTGCTCCCAGTGGCAATGTTGACGAGGATGTTGGCGAAACATCTGTTTTGGAGGCCACAAGAGGATTTGTAAGCACTGCTCCTCTTCAATTTCTGGTCATTCAATCCAATCTTTTGCATCAGCAGTTTCTGCATAAGCAGGGTGAGTTCAGAGTTCTCAATGAACAACTTGACTTGATTGATACTCATATTTCTTCACAAAAAGGAGGACATCAGTAAGTAAGGGGGGAGATAAGGGATAGGGGGAGATTAGTAGTATGACTCTCTCTGTCTGTTGTTCTTTTTGCTTCTTATCTGTTTTGGCTGTGTTCTTTTGGTTTTGTGAAGAAAAGGCAAAAAGGGGGAGATTGAAAGTCTGGTCTTGTGTTCTGGTACATGTTGAGTAAACATCAGTATAACACACGTAGGGCAGCTTTATGGACCTTTTAGGGATTTACCTTTTCTTCACAACAGTAGGTTTTTGGTGTATCTTGTGTTCCAAGGCTAAATTCTATGAAGATGCACGTTGTGTAGAAGGTTCAGAAAAAGATTTTCTATTATATGAAGATTTTGCTAAAGAAGGATAGTCTTGAGGAGCACTTTGCAAAGCAATCAAGACGAGATCTTGAGTACTGAAGAGATTACAAAGCTTTCCTATCTGAGTACTTTGAAGACTGCTATATAAGCTCAAGGAAAGCTTTGAAGAACGTTGACGTAGAAAAATTCCTGGAAGCACTGAAGTTTTATTATTGAGTTTTTCTATTTTACATGAGTTTAGTTCTTGTCTAGTTATGTATTGGGATCACTGTGTTTCAGTTTATAGCTAGGTAGAACAGTAGGTGGTTCTTCATCTTTAACCTCGTGTTTTGAGATTTAGTAGTTGATGGTACATCACTGAGATATTGATCGATTACTATAATCTTTGAAGCCTTTTGGCAATCTCTCAAGTGATATTCATATCACTTGAGAAAAGTTCTGAGTTATTTACATTCCGCTGTTTATTTTACTCTGTTGTTTAGTAGTGTTGTGGGGATTGTTATCTAAACAACTCACTCAACACCACTCTCTGTCTCAGATCTAGTTCAAGTTAGGCCCGTAGGTTATTTCAGACCAGTCTGATTTTCTTGCTCTTACTACCCCCCTGTCCTCGGCTGTGCTACGGCCTCCTGTGACGTCTGAGGCAACAGTCACGGTAGTGGTGGTTGAGCCTGATGAGCGTGTACGAGCTCCTGCAGCCAGACGACTTGAGTTGCCAAGACAACCACCTGTTGCTGTGAATGAAGAGGTTCTGGAATCGGTGGAGATTACAGATGAGGTCCCAGTTGAGAAGCCTGCAATAGATGGAACATGTGAGCACACTACTGATTCCTATGTTGAAACTCTGAGGGGGAATCGTTTTGCAGCTAATGGATTAGTTTTAATCTATGATACGCCTGAAATGGATGGGGATGGACTGTGTGTTTGTTTATCTGATGAGGAACTTGAGGATGAGTCCAGGAAATGGCAACACTCTTTGGTCTTTTATGTTGTGGGTGCAGAGCATAGCTTTAACTATATGGAGATGTTTGTTGAGAAACACTGGGGGAAGATGGCAAAATGCTCATTGCATCAATCCGATAATGGGGTTTTCATTGCTAAATTCCAGTCGGGTGAGGATTGTAAGAAGGTTTTGTTGAATGGCCCTTACTATGTGAAAAATCAACCTATTGTTTTGAAGAAATGGAGTGTTGAGTTTGTCTATGAAAAAGAACGTGTGACAGTTGCTCCCACCTGGGTTACTCTGCCGGGTCTCCCATTGCAATATTGGGGGCAAAAAAACCTTGGAAAATTGACAAGTGCTCCAGGGAAGCCTCTTCATACGGACGAATGTACGATTAAGCAGTCGAGGGTTGCCTATGCTCGTGTTCTTGTTAAGATTGATGTGAGTCAACCTCTACAAAAGGAGATACGTATCAAAACTGGTGAAAGAGTAATTTTGCAGCAGCCTGTGCAATATGAGTTTGTACCGGAGTATTGCCAACGCTGCCAGGAAATTGGGCATTGTTGTCGAGAGCAACCCCTTCCAAGGTTCCAACAACAGCAACGTAGAGCACCCTTGGATCAAAGGAATGGTAATGTGGCAAGATGGGAGAGAGATAGGAATCATACTAAGCAACAATGGGTGGAGGTTGGTGTGCGCAGGAACAGGAATCCGGAGCCACGTCCTGCGCAAACTGGACAAATGCAAGTGATGAATAGACCACCTGATACTATCCAAACCAGTATCTCTCCTGCTCGGAATGTACAAGCATCTGATCATAATCACTTTGCGGTTCTAGATGGGGTGGATGAATCTGTAGCGGTCCAATTTGGTATAGTGGGGAGTTTTGAGAGAGTTCGAACTGGTCCAGACCCCTATATTCCTCAATGAGTATAGCTAGATGGAACGTATGGGGACTCAACACGTCCCTCAGACAAAAAGAAGTCAGTAGGTTTTTGCGTTTAAATAAAATTGCTCTTATTGGCCTCCTTGAGACAAAAGTTAAGCAAGGTAAAGCAACAACAATAAGGAGAAATTTTGGTACTTGTTGGGAGTATGTAGATAATTATAGTGAGGCTATTAATGGCCGTATTTGGGCTATGTGGGATTCTGCCCAAGTTCGATTCCAGTTTATTTCATGTACTGCGCAAACTCTGCACGGATATTTCTCTTCTGCTTCAGGGAATGAGTTTTTTCATTACCTTTATCTACGACTCCAATGATAGAGAAGGGAGGAAACAACTTTGGGCTGAACTTTGTAGGATTGCACGTATGGTTCATGAAAAATGGATCATCTTGGGAGATTTTAACAACGTGCTTTGTACTGAAGATAGACTAGGTGGTCTTCCCGTATCTGATGTTGAATGCGCTGATTTTAGGGACATGCTTCTTGAGGTACAACTTCAAGAACTTCGTTATATTGGGTGGCCGTACACATGGTGCAATAAACAAGAGGGTAACCTGATATAGTCGAAGATTGATAGGGCGTTTGGAAATCAGTTATGGCTTGATGGACTAGGACATAGTATGGTTGAGGTGAAGAATGTGGGTGGGTCTAACCACTGCCCCTTGGTCATTCAATTGGGAATGGATGTGATTCGCCCCGAACCCCAGTTCAAGTTTCTGAACTGTTTGACAGACCGAAGGGATTTTATTTCGGTTGTGCAGAGTGTCTGGGCAGTACCTGTTCAAGGGGTTCGAATGTACTCTGTTTGGATTAAACTCAAACGACTATGTGAGCATTTTCAAACCATGATGAAAGACTATTCCCATGCTGCTGCACGTATTGAGGATGCTAGGGGGCGCATGGATGGACTACAGACTCTCTTACAGCAGATGCCACTGGATCAACGACTATATACCGAAATGGAAAAGACTAAAAAAGAGTACGAAAAATGAATGGGCATAGAAGAAAAGATCCTAAAGAAAAAGGCAAAGATTCATTGATTGAAGTGTGGGGACGAGAATAATCGATTTTTCCATGCTAGTTTGAAAGCTCGGGGGAAAGCTGGGATTTCTCTGCTTATTGATTCTGAGGGTAATCGGATCACTGATCATGCTGATATTCAAAGAGAGGCCACTACGTTTTATAAATTGTTGTTGGGCATTGAAGCAAATACCACTGCTGCTGTTGATATTGAAAAAGTGCGAAGGGGTCCAATTTTATCCCAGCAGCACAGAGTTCGACTTATAACACCTGTTTCGTGTGATGAAATTAAAGAGGCGTTGAACTCTATAGGGGATGATAAGGCTCCGGGTTATGACGGATACACTTCTAGATTCTTCAAGAGTGCTTGGAGTGTGATTGGCAATGAGGTTACAAAAGCTGTTCTTGAATTCTTTCGGACCGGTAAGCTTCTTAAAAGTATAAATACTACTATTCTTACTTTAATCCCCAAGACCAATAATTCCACATCTATAAAAGATTATAGACCCATCGCTTGTTGTACGGTTTTGTACAAGATCATATCAAAGGTGCTAATGAACCGAATGAGCGCTATTATGGGACATCTTGTAAGTGGGGAACAGGCTGCGTTTGTTCCGGGTCGTTTTATTCATGATAACACGATTTTGGCCCAAGAAATTATCCGGGGATATGGGCGGAGGAATATTTCTGCCCGATGCATGCTCAAGATGGACTTACAAAAGGCTTATGACTCCATCCAATGGTCCTTTGTGGAACAAGTGTTGAGAGCGTTTCGATTTCCTTCACAATTTGTTGAGTGGATTTTGGCTGGACTCACTTCTGTATCCTACCAAATCAATGTTAATGGGGATTTAACTGAACCCTTTGTGGGCAAGAAGGGGCTTCGCCAAGGAGATCCCATCTCTCCGTACCTCTTTGTCTTCAGTATGGAGTATTTAAGCCGCCAACTTCTTACACTTCAACAAAATCCTTCATTCCGATATCATCCCACATGTGCGTCACTCAATATCACACATCTTATATTCACAGGTGATCTCCTTTTTTTCACTAAAGGGACCTTGAAATCTGTTTCTGCCTTGCTGGGAATTTTTGAGTGCTTTAATCGCACATCTGGGCTTGTTGCAAATACAAGGAAAAGCGAGATCTTTTTTGCTGGAGTGTTTGCAAGGGTTAAGAGGGAAATTCTGTTGTACTCTCATTTGAAGGAGGGAACTCTGCCATTCAAATATTTAGGCATACCCTTGAATGGAAAACGACTCTCTATCCTCCAATTTCAGCCACTCCTTGAAAAAATGACATGTAAGATTCGTCATTGGACTGCTCGTCTCCTTAGCTATGGGGGTCGACTCCAGTTGGTGCAAAGTGTCCTCTACGCGGTTCAGCATTATTGGAGCCAAATCTTTCCCTTGCCCAAGAAGGTCATGAAATGCATCAATGCCATTTGTCGACAATTCCTTTGGTCGGGTGATTCGGGTGGGAGGAAATCACCGATAGCTTGGGATGATGTTTGTAGGCCTAAAAATGAAGGTGGTCTCGGGCTGGTTCAGTTGGAAACTTGGAATCGAACATGTATGTTGAAATTGTTATGGGCCTTACACAAAAAAGTGGATAGCCTATGGATAAAATGGGTGCATGCCTTCTATATCAAGGACAATCTGCTTATGAGCATGAAGGATCCATAACAGGCCTCGTTTCTGTTCAAAAAACTGTTGAAGCTTCGACCTCTTGTGAGCAATAATGATTATTGGGATGAGCAGCTCTGGAAGTCCACATTTTCCATGAAACCTATGTATTCTCTGCTACGCCCTGCTAGAGGTAAGGTACAGTGGTGTGAACTGTTACTCAATAACATGGCTACCCCGAAAGCGAAATTTATTATGTGGATTGGGGCCTGGGGGCGCTTAGCGACTATGGACATGATTAGTATGTTCTCTGCTGTAACTAATTCTACTTGTGTGCTATGTGGAGTTGAGAATGAGACGGTCAATCACATTTTGGTGGGATGTTTGGAAGTGAAGAAACTCTGGTGCATCATCTTCTCTTGGCTAGGTCTTCCTGGTCTGATTTCTGACTGGCAGGGGAGTATTCGTCAGCTTGCTCCTCACATGAAGGGGAAGAAACCCAGAACCAGATTCCTCAAGGCTCTCGCCACAGAACTTGTATATGTTGTATGGCTGGAGAGAAATTTTCGTATTTTTCAGCATCGTTCAGAAGACTTGCAGGTGTTATTACTGAGAGTAGTCCAAAAAACGATTGGAAGATGCTCGTTTAATGCTGCCTTGCTCCCGTTTTGCCACTCCTTTGATAGTTATCATGTGTTTTGACAGTGAGTTTGTATCTAGTTTGGTCTGGGCACTTGTGATGTGCTTTACTTTTGTATGTAAGTGATGGACTCCAAATTGCCCACTTGGTATAAAAGCTAAATTTGTTCCAAAAAAAAAAAAAATAATAAATAAATAAATAGTAGGGACCTAAATAAAAAGTAACTATCTAATAAAGGTGTTAGATGTAAAGTGAATATCTTAGAAGTAAGATCAACGACGACTTCTTGAGTATGATTCTCAAGCCATCAAAAGAAGGAACAATATAGCTAGCTTAAGAAAGCCTAATATACCCAATAGGCAATAGCATCCCTGGAATTACAAACAAAATTCGACATAAATTGTATTTGTGTAATATGAAATTTTATAAACATGAATTTAAGCTTTGCAGGCCATCTTTTGCTGCTTGTTGAAGGGGATGCGATATTTGTTGAATTAATGATGAGAGATTTTGATAAGTTCTCTAGATCTACACAAAGTGAAATATTTTTAAGAAGAGTACGCAACGAACAAAATGGAGGATATGGAAGTTGTACGTAAGATACATGTGTTATTATTTTATTTTAATAAAAATGTTCATAACATTAAACACGATTAATCGAGGGTACAAGATTTCATTTGTTCGTCGAGGAAACCATACGGACCATAGTTGTTATCTTAGATATATTACTTGAAACTAGGCTTTCTTCCACAAACAACATAGTTATAATAACTAGGTAGACTTTTTGACTAGATAGTAGGCAACTAAGATACTTTGGTTGCATTAGCTAATAGGAACCTAATCTACCAAAATCTAATAAGTCACTAAGCCAAAAATACTGTTTTGTACTGTAGCAATTCACTGTAGGTTGCTGTAGCAGGGACTGTTTTGTGATTTTGTCTGAATCTGGTGGCTGTATGATGAAATCTTACTTGATTGTGGGGCTAAATGTATATAATCATGGGTTTTTATTTTGGTGGCTGGAGTGTTGAACATTTAAAAGTCCTATTAATATTAATTGAGGGGTACATGTGAAATTCTTCCAGCTTACTTTTACTTTTGACAGAATTTGTCTCCGACTGGGTCTCTCGTGCAGAGACACTCAGCCGTTTTCACCTGCAAGAGCGGTTTTCTACAAGCATCGTACCATCGTATTAAATTAAATCTTGCTGCTAGCTGGTGATTATGGTCATTCTTTCAACCAAAATTGCTTGAGTGGGACGGTCTCAGTACTCCATATGGTTTCTAACTGAATTTGGGGGTTTTTAGTGGATGCACCACTGTTCTTCTTTTTGCAGGTGAATTATTGGTGTGTGCTTCTTGAAGGTTTGATTTCTCAATCTTTCTTTTTCACCTTCTTTTATCTTACTTTCTTTCTCATAACTGGTGTGTTCAAATTGTTTGCAACTTCATTTGTTTTATGCTCCACATATGTTCAAAGTGTTTTCCTTCTTTGATCTTACTTAATTTCATATCTATACTTCATAACTTGATATACAGGGTTATTGTCTTATTTGTTAATTTCATATGTATACTACCCGTTATTTGTTAGTTTTATGCTGCACTGTTAGCTCCTAGTTGTTCTACTTTGGGGGTGACGGTCTCTGTGTGAAACAAAGAATGTGGTTTACCCGAAGATTCATCGTGACAATCATTCTTTGGCAAAGCAAAGCCAGTTTAACTGTTTTTACAGTCGAGACGAGAGACTTTTCATGATGGTGGTGCAAGACTGCAAGGTATAACTTTCAGTTTCTAGAAACTTATGTCATTTATAGACTGTTTGACCCTATTTGGTTTCATAACTTAATGTGAAGAAAATGTAGACAGTTGATTCACAATTGAATTTTTGGTAGGTCCAGTTCTAAAATTACTCGCATGTGCATTTTTGTAGGTCTGGTGTTTATCATTCATAGCTGAATTTTTGGCGATGATGGGCACTAAGATCAGAAGAAGACGCATTGAAGGAGAAGAAAATTACAAAACACCAATTTAATGGTACATACACTGGTCTTGTAGAGTTTTCATGTATCGTATGCTCTGAGGATCTGAAAAGTGTAATGATATAGTTTCCAATTTTCAGGCTTTGGTGTTTGGGTCCATGAATTAGAATCAACTCAACTGAAGCATTGGTACGACCATACATGAATTGAATTGTATTACACTGATGAGCTCTTGATTGAGGATGGATCTTAATATATATACTTCATAAAGGGCCTTCAGGCTCTGCAAGGTATGAATTTGTTTGGTCATGCAAATTAATTTGCTGAATCATGTGATAGTTCCCTCTTAATACTTGTTTTAGTATTTTCTGACTACAAAATCTTATTTACTTTCATCTAATCAGTGTGTTGTGCATGAGGGGGGAGAGGATGTGTTAAATTCTATTGCTGAGTGTGCACCCCTGAGGTTCGCACATTTTTTTGTTTGAGTTTCCTATGTCACAGTTGATTGGTTTACAATGTGTGTTCTGTTTTTTACTGAAAGGTTTTGAAACCTAATAAGTTTAACTTGATTTTTTATGTGCACTGTGGTTCATCTTGTTCCAGATTTAATTTGTATCAGAGTGGCTGGAAGGTCTATAATTCCATATGGCAGCTTAATTGTGTTAGTGAATCTGTACATAATTGTGTCAGTCAATTAGTATTGCCCCAAACATAGAAAATGATTAGTGTTATAGCCTTCCACCACGGGATCTATAATCTTTCAGAACAATGCAAAGGGTAGTGTTGATGGATTGTGTTGCTAATAAAAGGCAGATTTGCTCATGCTGCGGATGTTTGGATGTGAAACATTTAGTAATGATATTGATTTTCTGTTCTTTTAAATCATGTTCCAGTTGAAGATGATATATGGATGAGACGATATGATTTATATCTTCGTGGAGTGCAATTTGTTCACATGATCAATTTTTAATTTTTATGTTTGCTTGTCTACCATATCTTTGAACTGAATAAGAGAAAATTTTCGTTATTATTTAAGGTTTCTTATGAATATGATATACACATTCTTCACATAATACATCTGATCAACATATTGAAACTGGAATCAACACCATATTGTAGGAAAAAAAAATGAGATATGGAAATTGAATCATATTGAGGAATTATTGATGATAATTTGGAGTTTAATGGATGTCTTGTTGTACTTTGTTGGCTAGTGGTTTATTATATTATATACATACAAGACTTGCAAAGTTTCACCGGGGAATGAGGGATTTCAGTGTTGCTTACCTTTTGTATTCAAATGAAAGCGTAATGCGTAAACATATGGTAAGGTAATTATCCTGTTTGCATTATTAAGATGAAATACATAAATATGACCATCTTACATTAGATGAGATATTTATTTTCAAAATAATTTGTTCTCTTCTTCAGTACCTATAATTGGTGTGACTTTCGAATTTGACGTGTTTAGGGACGTGTTCGGAGATAAATTTGTAAAGTAGGGCTAAGAGAAAGTGGGAAATACTTATAGACGCAGACTTTTGTATGTATAGTTGGTGCACTTGGCAACACACCGTGTGTAACACTGTGCACCATTCCTAGTTGAAATATAAAAGTGGTTCTCTTAACAATGAACCAACATTCTCACATTAGAATTGGTTCTCCAAAAACTAATTTAAAATTTACTGATTAACATAAGTTCGTATTTGTTAGGTTACGAGTTAATATATGTCGGAGAAGTATTATCTATGTTTATTGTACTACATGTTTATATTCCCAATAATGGTGAAAGTAGTCAACACATCACACGAGACATGAACAACATACAAGGGTGCAACAATTGCATGGAATCCAATTTTCAATAAGTCGTCGTTAAACGAGGTTAAAACATACATATATATGTTTAATTTGCAATATATTATCATTCATAGTGCAGAATGAAGCGAAGCAACGCATTTATTAGTAAAAAAAATGTTGATAAAACAATTAAACACTAAATTTTTTTTAAAAAGTAGGGGTAACGTATAAAAATTGTAATTTT
>JAQRGC012299090.1:0-11797 GCA_028659135.1 Plantago lanceolata | reverse complement strand
ACACTCTTTTTGTTTTCCACCTTCCTTGTAGGTGACCAAGCTTAAGATGTCCAGCGACAGAGTGGGGTTTGAGGGGTTCCACTTGGGATTTTTGTTATGTTTTCGAATAAGTGCTAGAACTTTTACAAGCATTTTTACTACTGTTCTTTCTATTATTTGCAAATGTTGGATTTAAAAACCCCTTGTTTTATTTATTGCATATTTTGAGGATTTAAAACCATTTATTGTTATTAAATTGTCTTTCAAAATTAGTCTAGATTTTCCGCTACCGTTACATATCCTTTTGGAGATTAAGAAAGTTTCTATTCAGACTGACTTAATTATTCTTCTTTCTTCTTTTAACAGGACGGATACAACCACAATCCAGCAAAAGACCATTTTTGAGGAAGTGAGGAACCTTTTGATCCATTTTGAGGAGGTCAAGATGGAGTTTGTGTATAGAGAAGTCAATGGAGCCACCGATGCACTTGCTATGTGAATCGTTACATTTTGTGTGGGATGTTTGCCCATATTGGCTAAAGACATTTATCTGATTCTGCTTTTATGTTCAAAGACTGTTTTATTTCCGTTTCGCACTTTGTTGTAACATTTGGTATGTACTCGTTTATTTAGTTAACTAGACTTGGAACACCGCGCTAACCGTGATGCCCATTTAAATACACATTACAAATTTTGTATTGATCAAATTAACAATTAAAATAAATAAAAGCATTCGAATTCCAAGAACATAGTATAATTTATTCGTTGAAACTTGAAACACAACAATTAAAGTCTACTTTTTAATGCTGCCCCTTATCTAAATAAGCCACTCATCGTGCTTACAGAATAATGACAACCATGCATTGAATGTAGAAGATAGAAAGACAGAATTGCAATGATAAGGGAAGTATCAAATGTTTGAATGCGTTGTGACAAAACGAATTTCACTCTCCTATTTATAGTACATCTCAACGGGTTTAATGAAAGTATGCAAATCATTTACGATGGTTATCATGAATAGTTATAAAAAGTTATAAACTTCTAGAAAGCAACCAATACTTAAAAGATACAATTGAATTGAAGTGACACAACCATTGAAACTTTTTCAGAAAAAAAAACAAATTATATGTAGGGGGCACAATCCGGACCACAAATAAGGGACTTATTATATTGTATTAATAATGAATTTCCCCTTTCGAAAAAATAAAATAAAATGTAGATTCATATTACACTTTTTACTGTTAGGAAGTTAAAATACTGCATTCACCATTCTCATAGACCGAGACAAAGATTTACAAATAAAGTTGAACACGTTATTGGACCTGCTTCCTGATTAGTCAATGCCAAGCTAATCGACAAAAACGCTAACTGAAGTAGTTGAATTTAATAATAATAGAAACATACCGGAATATCCGAGGAGACATATCCAATGCGTTCACGTTTTTGAAACGTTTTTTCAGGAACTTCGGACCATTTGCACGTATCCGTGTTTCCTAGCACTTAACCCTTCTTACGAATAAATTCAGGAATTGAAACCCAATCACAACTATAATAATCATCTTAATAATCCATCCATATATATAATCACTAAGTAAAGGAAATAAAAGTAAATGCAAAATATTATAGTTGAAGAAATGCAATTCCCAGATTCTCTTTTATTGGCTTTGACCCTTATTATTTCCCTTTCTTGTCTAAAAAAGAAAAAGGGAAAAAAGTAAGAATTTGTTAATGGTATTTTTGCAAGAATACCAAACAACATTCTCATCGAAACAGTTACGGGAATAATAATTTACGGATTATTAAAATAAATTATTAAACTATTTATTTATTAAACAAAAATTTACAAAGTATACTTGTGTGTGATTTTGTTGCTGAAAGTGAGAGAGAGTCTCTCGCCGTCAATCGATCTTGACTGTACAACTCTGTTTCACTCACTCACAAACAAACAAACAAACAAGCTGCACCGCTCTTGCTTGCATACATACATGCTGCAAATGGGTACTGTTATAATTCACTTTGATTTGTGTTGCATTGATTGTTAGAATTAACTGTGTTGTAAATTGTTATCTTTCTGTAATTGCACACATTTCTTGATTAACAGAAGAAGCATCTTGATGTGTTTATGTTCTTGATTTGGGTGTGGAGATATAATAATCTTGTTGGGTGGGTGGGTCGATTTTGATTGAATTTTCTGAGGTGGGTTTTTGATTTTGATGGGAGTTTTTATCTTATGTTATTTTTAGGCTGGTTGGTGTTTCTCAATTCTGATTGGAGTTTTTGAGCCTTTAGGAAAGAAAAAAAAAAAAACTTTTGGCTGGTTGCTGGAAAAGAGTGTACTTGATTGATTAGATCAACATTTTGATTCTTTTGCTAAAATTGCCAGTTGTGGTGATTTTGGTAGAGGGTGCGTATTTTTTGTGTTTTAGTCTTTTAGGTTAGGATCAGGGATTAGGGGGATTATCAATTATGGGTTGTGTGTGTGGGAAAGAGTCTGGTTATGACAGTGATGCGAGCTTGAGTCGGAGAGGATTGTCGAGGAAGAATTCTGAGTTACGAGCAGTTGGTTTGAAGTGGGAGGGGAGTGTTGCGCTGGGGGATTCGGGAAATGGTGATGTGAGGACTGGGTTGATTGATAAGAAAGTTCATGGGTCGAGAAAGGTGAGAGATGATTTCCGTGAGAAGGAAAGGGGGGCTTGTGAGGTGGTGGGTAATCTTCGGGAAATTGGAGTTGTTCCTAGAGCTGTGGAAGCGGAACAGGTTGCTGCAGGATGGCCGTCTTGGATTGTTGCTGTTGCAGGAGAAGCCATCAGAGGATGGATTCCGCGCAAAGCTGATACTTTTGAAAAACTCGAAAAGGTATATTTTGGTCATGCCTTTTTGAATTGTTGTCTTAATGATGCTTTTCATCCTTGTGGTTCTAACGTTATTGTACTCTAATGTTTTTACTTCCGCAGATTGGTCAAGGAACTTATAGCAGCGTCTATATGGGTCGTGATCTCCTGAATAAAAAGATTGTTGCTTTGAAGAAAGTAAGATTTGATAGTATGGATCCTGAAAGTGTCAAATTTATGGCTAGGGAGATTGTCATCTTACGGAGACTTGATCATCCAAATGTTATTAAACTGGAAGCCTTGGTCACTTCAAGATCTTCTTCCAGTTTATATCTCGTGTTTGAATACATGGAACATGATCTCACAGGACTTGCAGCACTTCCTGGAGCCAAATTTACAGAACCACAGGTGTTTACACGAGACTTCTAACAGTTGCCATTTAGTTTTATTTGCTTAAATATTTTTATTTATTTATTAATTTCATTTCTTTTCCACATTCAGCTGAAATGTTACATGCAGCAGCTACTGAAAGGGCTTGAATATTGTCATAATAACGGTGTGCTCCACCGAGATATCAAGGGTTCAAATCTTTTAATTGATAATAATGGCATGCTGAAGATTGCAGATTTTGGGTTAGCAAGTTACTTTGATAATCGACAAAGAATACCCCTGACTAGCCGTGTTGTGACTCTGTGGTATCGGCCACCTGAGCTTTTGCTAGGTGCAACTCACTATGGAGTAGCAGTAGATTTGTGGAGCGCTGGGTGCATACTTGGAGAACTGTATACTGGCAAGCCCATCATGCCGGGTAGAACAGAGGTATTCTATTTGAGTAGATAGTCTTTTGATGCAAACTGTAGATAAAATTCGTTATCATTCTTTTTCTTGCATAATTTTAGCATTACGTAAAAGCTGACTTGTTAGTAACAGAATTTTATTGGGATCAAGAAGTAAATAGAGAGCTATTTATTACTTCATCTGTTGTTAGTGTTGCCACCATAGTGCGCTATATCATATTGATAATACAGCGAATTTATTTGTTC
This sequence comes from Plantago lanceolata, assembly GCA_028659135.1. Taxonomy (NCBI): domain Eukaryota; kingdom Viridiplantae; phylum Streptophyta; class Magnoliopsida; order Lamiales; family Plantaginaceae; genus Plantago; species Plantago lanceolata. The sequence goes on along the minus strand of JAQRGC012299090.1, from coordinate 7,944 downwards.
GACTTCATGCCCTTTGTTGGATCCACGTTTCAAATTTCACGCGTAGATGAGTATCGGTTAATTTTAGTCAGTGTGTTCTGGACTTTCTCAAAGACGTTACAGAGATTTTTCATAAATAATAATGGAAAGTATATAACTAACAATATAGATCCAGTGAATATAATAGTGCAGAGAATTCTTTTGTTTCTAGACTTATATCAACTAAAATAATCGGACTGTGAGAAAGGAACCTGGCTTCTTATTCTTTCACCTCATATATGCCAGTGTATTCATTTATTTGTGTAACGAGTAACGTCTATATGGGTTCTTCTTGGGTAAAATAAATGCTTGAATTATTACCTCAGTATATTCATGTCTTGCGTTATTTGTATTTTGCGTTCCAGGTTGAGCAGTTGCATAAGATATTCAAACTTTGTGGTTCTCCCTCAGAGGATTATTGGAGAAAATCAAAATTACCTCATTCGACAGTTTTTAAACCTGTTCAGCCCTATAGAAAGAGAATTGCTGAAACCTTTAAGGATCTTCCTGATGTTACAGTAAAGCTCATGGAGATGTTACTCTCTGTTGACCCTTCAGATCGAGGGACTGCAGATAAGGCTCTCAAGAGTGAGGTAATCTTTGCTCCCTCTTCTTCCTCCAGAACTTCATACTTTCAGCCTGCCTTTCGATTTCTACTTTTTTGTATAGCTTCTGAGGGTATTTTCAGTTTCTGGAATTAAAGTGGAGGAAATGCATAATTTATTATTAATCCAAAATTAGTTTCTTTTCAGTTCTTTTTAGAACTCGAATGTTATGACATTTATAGCTGTTAGGGTCGAGAATCTGGGATATATGTAATATCTTATGTTCTACGTAGGAACTAGTAAGTTGGAATTTTTTAACAAAAATAGTATGTATAACTCGATAGTGCGAATTAACCTGTCATTGTCTATTGTATGTAGTCATAACTTTATTGCAAACTATGTCTAGTAAAGTTACAAATTAATTTTTTCTGTAACATGCAATTTTCTTAGCATTATGTACCTGCTCAAGGATTAATGATTTAGTTTTTCAGAAAAGAACCAGTTTTTCCTAAACATTAGGAAAAGAGATGTGCTAGTGTAAATTAGGGGAATGTGCCAAACACTTGGACAGAATAGGGCCTTTTTTTCCTGAGAATTTCACTTATAGAAGAGCATCTTTTGGAAACAACCGAAAAGAAAAGGTGCGGAGAAGAAGTAAATGTAGTGCGCTTATAGACAAATGATTATTTTTACAATGATTGATAATTAACCAGTAAAAAGCGTTAACGCCGCTGAGAACAACACACGTGTTGCGAACTTGTGGTACAATAGAGTTGTTAATTCACTAGTAATTGCATATCTTCTAACAATCTCATGAGTGGCGTTGTAGAAACTCATCCATCAGTACATTATGTTTCGCCTGATTGAACTTTGCCCTAGTTTCTCAGCCATTCTTGTTTTTCCTGCTCCCAACTGCCAGTATTCTATAGCATGTCGGGGCTAATCCTCAAACTATCAGCCGATTTTGGCAGTTGATTTGGTCTTGATTTGTTATTGATACTATGAATACCTTTGCTTTGACAGTATTTCAGAACGGAACCACTTGCTTGTGAACCATCAAGTTTGCCAAAATACCCTCCTAGCAAAGAAATGAATGCGAAATTGCGGGAAGAGGAAGCAAGGAGGTATGTTCTATACTAATATGTCCTGGTGTGGGGTTGTTTGTCTTCACGGTTATTTTTTGTTATTCTGTTGTGACTTTCGAGTTTCTGGTTGTAATGCTTCAGTTTCTTGATTTTCAATGTGTAGGCAAGAATATGTTTTTGCAACACATTTGCTTCAGTTATTTATTTCTCTAATTTACCAGCTTCATTTATTCTCTATGACGTGCTTTAAGTGTTTTCTCATTATGTCCAGTGAGATGATTGTTTTAAATCTGAATTTTTGAAGGCAAGTGGTCACTGGATCTAAGGGACAGAAGGTAGAAAATGATCTGAAAAGATCAAAAGAGTTGCGAGCTGTTCCGGCACCTGATGCTAATGCGGAGTTAGCTTCGTCAATGCAGGTATCTTCAGTAACTTGTTTTATGTTTGGTTTTTCCCTTCTTAAGGATCTCTTTGTCTCTTAATCAATTGTTAAACTTTTTCTGTGTTTGAAAAAACAAAAAATCAAATTTTACATTCTTTCCTAAAAGGCTAAAAGTAAGCAATGATGAATTAAAGAGTCTAAACTCTAAAGGGCTTCAGTCACATGTAGTGTCTCAGAGCAAAGCTCAAGATAGAAAGAATATCAAAGCGTTTAAAAAACTTTAGTTAATCAAACAGATTAATCATGGTTCCCAAAATGTCGACGTGTCTTACCATTGAGAGTGTTGGTGTTGTTCAATAGTCGGTGCAAGCCGATTTGGTTAATAATTTGTCTATCAAATTTTCTCTCAGAGGAGACAGGCCAATTCCAATCCGAAGAGCCGAAGTGAATATTTCAACTATCAGAAGGAGGAAGCTGCATCTGGTTTTCCCATAGATCCTCCTAGATCTACTACGGAAGGTCTGAGAGAAACAAGCAAAGATCACCAGCAGGGTCATCCCAAAAGAGCTTCTTATTCAGGGCCTCTTCGTCAAGGATCCGGGTCGGGGAGAAAGCGTGATGAGCACACCAGAAGTGGCTTGTCCACGTTATCAAATTTGGTGGCTCCCCGGGCATCGTCCTCCTTCAAATCTGGAGATAAATTGGTTTCATCAGCTATGGATCCGCTTTTGGGATCATTTGGAAACCCCATGAGAAAGCACGATCGCTCGCAGATATTTTCTGGGTCACAACAATTAGAACATGAAAGAGTTGATTCCAAAGAACCTACCATGGTGAGTTCCTTTTAAATACTCAGCTTGTATGTACATGTTTTTTGTTTGTTAAATCAATTTTACAGTCATCCTGCTGTAAAATAAAATGCATTTCTTACCAAGCTTACAAATCGCATAGTCTTTCTAGGCGGTAACTTGTGTTGCATCATTCGAAAAAAACTTATATCCATGCTACAGCATAATCGTAACACATGCACAGGAAGAAATTATGATCACAATATTCGTCATCTACCAAATCTGGTGTAGTGTCTCTACAGGCTAAGCTCCTTGATTCACAACAATGTGGTTTATTTACTCGACTTGTGCTTTACCCTTGCAGGATCGCCGGGCCCAGAAAGAGAAGAAGATGAATTTTTCTGGTCCGATACTTGTCCCTTCTAGTAACATGGAGGATGTGCTCAAAGATCACGACAGACGGGTCCAGGATGCTTCTCGACGCCGAAGGCATGAGAGGTCGAGAGGTGAAAGAGTTCGAGCGAGGGAGAGGCTTTTGCCACCTAATACGGTGTATGCCTCCAGCCAGAATAGCGGATCGAATTAGGAGCAACTGTTCACTTGTGTAAATTATTTAGTTTGGGTGTGTAGATTTTTGTGGCAAAGATTGGTCTTCAAAAATTTATAGAATGATTTTGTCTTTGCTTCAGAAGGAATCCAATTGTTATATTACTCTCAGAATTTCTATAAGAAAAAAATGTTGCTCTGTTTTTTCTTTATCTCATTCTGTTGCTTTCTTGATGTCATTGATCTTCCGGTAAACCGCTTATACAACGATGTTGAAGCATCTAATTCTTAGTTTTCGTCTTTCTTGTGAATCTGCCTACGCGTCGCATCTGAGTATAAACAGTGTCTCTACCGGTAATTTAGATAACTCTTGAGGTGTAAGAACTACTCATTGTTAATAGGATCATCCAGCGGATAAGCTAATGCAAAACAGTAGTGCGAAAACGGAAAACCTCTATATATGAAAGTATAATCCAAAACAGCCATAAGCCAGAACAGATCCATTCAGTTGAATAAAGTACAGACATAGTATGAGACTCTTAGTTCGGTTTTCGATTTTAACGCGCAGAATGTGAAAAACTCAACGCGAGGATGCCACATGAAATTGGACATGGAGTATGTATGTGTGTATTTGTATGTATGTATGCCTTTATCAAAGATGTAGTCTGTTTTTCACTGTGTATCTTCTGTGCACAACTTATTCAAGTATGGCAGCTGTGAAGGGAGTGCTCCTTGAAGCCTAGCAAGCCTGCAAGACTGTTTTGTGAAAAGCTGATACGTCGATGGCCTTTCCCACGGAATGAACCCGAATTCATCGTTGGATTCTTCCATCCCGTCGACAAGGAACTGCCAGATCAGACATCCACCACCAGACTTGTTCCTCACTGCAGACTTGTAAATAATCTCAAGAATAAGTTTGTTGAATTTCTCCCTTTTAGTGTGGTCGAAATCTTTGTTCTCAGTTGAATATCCGAATTCAGTGAACAGTACAGGCTTGTTTAGCTCTTTGTCGCCGTCATGAATGTGTGACATCATCCACTTGGAAACAAATTTCAGTTTATAATCAAGATCTGGATTATGCAACCTGTCAACAGAAACCAAAGGAAAGAATGAGCTTCAAATGCAACTTCATGTTGAATGCTACTAGGCCAAGTTAGTAGAGAACTGCATCGAACAGAACAGCGTACCAATGATCAGGGTATATATGGACTGATGCAAAATCAATAGTCGGGATCTTTGAATTGCGAATGAAATCTGTTCCAACTTCAGCTGCCCAGAACTCAGGATTGACAGTCAACCGTTTAGAACTTTTAGGTCCATAAAATCCTTCGAGGCCAACTGTCACAAGATGTTTCTTGTCAACTGATTTCACGAAAGTCGACATTTCTTCTATCCAATTCTGAAGAAGTTATTGAGCAAAAGACAAGGTCAATGTCATATGTTACAGTTTAGGTTATTCTCTGCAGGTTTAGCTGTAAATGTTAACCATACAGATAATACGATAGTACTGTTTCCGAACTGGAAGTTGAAATGCAGATAATATTTACAAACTCATAGAACTGTTTTCTTTAACTGTAGGAATAAAGATGGTATAACTCAACATACCTGAAGTGTATCACCAGATGTATCAGAAACACAACGAGGTTCGTTGATTAACTCCCAGCCAAAGATAGTTGGATCATTTCTGTATTCAACCCCAGTCAATGTGTTCTTTCTTGTTAAAACAGTCTGCAAATTAGGAAATTAAGAAACAATCCGCAAATTATCAATATGGAGCAGGAGCACTCTGATGTGCAGCATCAGCGGTAAGTTAAATTATCGATATGGCAATGCAGATACATCTTTCTTAAACTACCCACAAGGGCCTAACAAATCAACTGCGCCTATGATTTTACCAGTGTTGCTTTATTAACTGGAATTAACATCTGATACTTTCATAACTTTTCCTGTCAGTGGACGAAAGGTTCAAACGACATGGCCTGATGTAGGATGTCGAAAGTTGATAAGTCAGTTCAGGGTCATGCAAGTTTTCTCATGCTGTCCGGTTTAGCAAATGTATAAACGAAGCAAGTCAAAGAGGCATATAAATTTTTCTAATAATATGAAGTTGCCACTTAATCCGGGTATATATATCATCGTTTATCGCTTACTCAGGCGGTGTTTCCAGCCAAGAAGAATGACATAAATGATCCCTAAAAATCAAAGTTGCAGTCTTTAAAAGGCAATGAACACATTATAGTCCTAAATTTGGAATAAAGTCCAAAACTCCTTATAAGATATGTGATCAGCTGATGTATCACAACAAGACAAACAAAACCTCTATCTCCTACAGAGCGGCAACCAAGAGCTACATTTCTAGTAAAAACTGCTGCTTACCTTGACATAATTTTTGAAATACTGGCGTATTGACGGATCATAGAAGAACGAATCGTTGGAAGAACTCAGACCGACGCCCTCATCCCAAGCCCACTTAACATACTGAGTCTTTCCGCCGTATGCTTGCAAGTTATTCACCAAGCACAGAAGCAATCTTATACCGTTTCGTCTAGCTTCTGCAATAACATGATCCAACGCCTGCAGCCATAAATTCGATATAAATGAAACCGAAACACAGATAAACCGGATAGATCACTGCCAAGGATAAACTAGTACTATAACACAAAAACACATCAAAACAACACTATTGCAAATTCACCACACTCATGACACTGACAGCATACATGCTCGATGACATAAATACTTCAATTTTACCTAAACAATCAAACATTTAAACCGAAAACTATGAGAAAGACTGCATCGTCTTTTTTTCGTAAACTTATGGCTTAAACAGTAAATGTAACATCATAATCATAGGCTTAAGCAAATCACAAGAAGAAGAAGAAGAAGAAGAAGAAGAAGAAGAAGAAGAAGAAAAACCGATAAACCTTGAAAACTCTTTCGTCGAATCGGCCAGGAGAAAGCTGCAGAGCATTGTAACCACCATCACTAAAGGCCCAAGTTCTACAAACAGTAAGACCCATCTGTGCACCGGCTTGGAGAACGGTTCTGATCCTATGCCTGCTATGCACAGCATGGTCCATCATCCAGTAAGAGTTCCAGCCATTAAAGTAGAAAGGCTTGCCATCAAGGATGAACTGAGTACCACTCCTGTGAACAAAACTAGTCATCCCTGTTGGCTGTGAATTAAAATTGAACCAGAACATGTCACCAAAGGACAAGTACATGAAGCCCACAAATGACACAAATCCAATGATTGGGTAGAAGAGCCCATTTCCTCCGAGAATTCCGCTCTTAACCATCCAATTAGATTTCTGTGAACCAAAACTGAACCAGAATCTGCCAATTCCTCTCTGTTTTGTATTCTTTAACGCTTTGCACATTAAAGATTGGATTCTTGATGAGATGAGAAACAGGGCATGAGGGTGGTTCGTGTTCGTGTTCGAGAGAGAATAAGGGGAGAGGAGGAATAGATTGTGTTGTTGTTGAATCTGTTGTTGTTAACACCAACAAACATGTTCTCTCTGTGCAGATACATACATCATTTCATTGTGTGATGTAATCTCAGAAAGAAAATGTTCTATTAATAGTAAATGCTGCTACTCCAGGATTTAGTGAATATGTGATTAATGACTGTGTTATTAATAGGAAATTAATAAAAAATTAGGACTGGAATTTAGTGAATCATGTGTAAAAAAAGATGGCAAGGATTCATTAAAGTGAGTGAGGAATTTATGGAGAAATTTGTGTATAATATACAAGGAAAAAACAGAGTTTAGTGCCGGCCGCACATCGCAGGTCGTACTTGCAGTGCCCGGTCGAATTAGTCGCAATTGGTTCATGGGGAATAGAATAAAAAGGGAAAAACAGAGGTTAGTGAAATGATTAGTGATGGTGAAGGTGGTGGAGTGTTTGTATCAGTTTTGGTTCTTGCCGGATTGATTAGATGAACAAGACAATCACTTCACACTTTATTTACATTTGGAATTTTGGACTTTGACACCATAGCTTAATGGGTTTTGATTTGAAAGCTACCTAGATGATTAGATCTACTACTTAACAGTTACCGTGGGAGGACCCACCCTGCAAAAGGTAGGGCTCCACCTTTAAAATTTGATATTTTATGCACGTGGTCTATGCCTTCTGAGTTTGATACTCTTGAAACTTGTTGCGATTTAATTGATTTATGTGGTTTAAAATCTATTACGTCGGTTCGTGGGGACGAAACGGAAATCGTGAAGAGCTCAAATCGTTGCTGCTCAAGCTCAAGTTGATAAGTGAAAAATATGTTCGTCTCGAGTAGAGTTAGTCATGAACGAATTAGCACGACTCATAGGTCAAGTGCGTGATAGTAGTGTGCCATGGATCGTCTCATCTCTTATCAAGATCATGACTCGACTCAACAACGACAGTTGAGAGTCTTTTTTGAGTAACTAGTCAAGTGACGGACCACTATGTCACTGACCTCACTCGACCTCAAAGCCAATCATTTCTATAGCACATTGTACCTTTAGGTCGGTTGTGCTAACACTATGTCAGTGACCATCTCGACCACCAACCAGTATGTTCGGAGTTTGTCAGTC